>ML792739.1:149227-161517 GCA_009831015.1 Picea engelmannii
TATTTGTATAGGCTTGTGAGCCCATTTTGTATAGGGTAGTTGATACCCATTTTGTATAGGGTAGGGGTGAGGGGACTCACTGGCCTACGAGCGATGTGTATTTGTATTTTGTAAAGATTTATGACATTTTGGAGGATATATATATATATATATATATATATATATATATATATATATATATATATAGATATGGATACATGTCATTGGCTCTTGTTATGTCTATATGTGTTTATGTTTTTGATGGTTGATGATGTCTAATCTATATGCTGTGACTGATGTATGATGCTTATGTATATGTGATGATGTGTTGATGTGATAAATGCTAATATAAAACCAGGTTAGCCATATTATCTGCTATTTGATTAAATTGTCGTGAAATATGTGTAAATGTATTTGAATCAAAATTTTGAGATAAGAGTCTAACTTGTAGGTATTTACGAAAGAGGCAAGGATCATGGACACAATATACATTATTGAGTTGTAGGATGACAAGTTGGGAATCTAATAAAACTCTAAGGTGATGAATGTGGCAGTGATTGGCCTTAGTGAGGAGACAAATGAAGATGACGTATTTTTCTTGGTTGTTGGTGCCTGAGCCCAAACATATGCTGCTGGAGTGGAGAAGTTCATGTGACAGGTATAGAGGGCCCAAGCGGTCGAAGCAATATTCCGTGTCAAGCGGCTAGCACCGTCAACATAACCGATGTGGTAAGCCGATGGAGGATGCATCTGTCAATAACACAGATGGTAGATCAAACATGAGGAGTGGAGGCAAAAAAGAAGACTAAAACCTCTAAAAATGTGTACAAAGAAAAATCCTAAGGTAGAATGGCTATGCTTAGGCGTAAAAATTCTTTAAGTACAACCTGTTGACGAGTTCTTTGAGAGGATAGCCTTCTGGAGAGGCCACGATGTATGTGCCTTTAGTGAGGCAGTGCTAGAAAATGTAGGGTCCATGCCATAATGATTAGAATTTCCCATGACCGAGAGTATCATGGGAGATATCATAGGCAAGGAAGAGATCTCCTTCGCTAAATGAACTAAGTTTGACATGGTGGTCAAAGGTGGATTTGGAACATTTTTTAGCTGCCTCGTTGTTTTGTAATGAATATTGACGATCTTCATCCAATGAATATAAGGTCATCAAGCGCTTCTCCATTGGAACAATGTTAGGTAATAGCTTGATGGGAGTGCGTAACGTGGGAATTTCGCACTCGATAGGGAGGGTGTCTTCGATCCCATGGACAAGGTGGAACGATGTAAAGCTAGTGGCAATTTTGATTGCCGTGTGATAAGCCCATAATGTTGAAAACAACATATGATGCCAGTTGGTCTTATGTTTATTGAAGATACATTGTAGCATGGTTTTGAGGACCTTGTTGACAGCCTTGACTTGTCTGTTAGATTGAGGGTAGTATGGGGAGGCAAAATCATGGGAGAATCCTAACTTTGAGGAGATTTATATGAAGATATCATTCTCAAAGTGTTTACCATGGTTGGATACTAACTGTAGTGGGACTCCAAAGTGGGTAATGATGCAGTTGAAGAAAAAATGTGCTTCTGTGTCAGCGATATTGTTTAAAGTAGGCATGTCTTCGACCCATTTGGTAAAGTAATCAACTGCCATGACAATGTACTTGTGTCCATTACTGGATGGACGATTTCAAGTAATGACGTCTATGCCCCATTTTCAGAAGGGGCCAACGGTGAGGACTGGATGTAGAAGAGTGGGTGGCGCTTGTGTTTTGTTTGCATAGAGCTGGCATTTGTCGCATCGCTTGACAACGTGGATGCATTCATGAAACAATGTGGGCTAGAAGTATCTTACTCGAATGATTTTTTGGGCGGTGGAAATACCTGAGAGGTGGCCACTTTAAGCACCACTATGGAAATCGTTCAAGACTCTATCGACTTTGTCGATGGTCAGACATTGGTGGATGATGGTGTATAAGACATCACCGATGAGGAGGTATTGAGGGTCCTGATGGCGAATGCACCAACGATCATCTCGAGAGAGATGAGACCCAAAATTTTGTGTTTGAAGGTAGACGAGAAGGTCACCATACCATGGGTCATCAGAGGGGATGAAGAAGAGGTGTTCGTCGGGAAAATCTATATTGACGGGTGAAGCTTTAGTGTCTGAGGGAAACTCCGTAATGAGTTTAACGAGAACAAGTGCTTTCTTGATTTTGGGAGTTGAGAACTCAAGGTCATATTACTGAAGGATAATGATCCATTGGAAAAATTTTCCATTAATATGTCATTGAATAAGCAAGTAATGCATGGGGTTAGAATCTTATATGAATTTGGTAGTGCAAAGTAGGATATAATGACGCAGTTTCTGAACTGCGAGGACAACTGCAAGGGCTATTTTCTCATCATGATTGTATTTCAGGGGTGGTCCTAAAATATTTTTACTGATGTAGTAAATGACATGTTCCTGCCCATCATCCCCTAGTTGGACAAGGAATCCTGCTACTGAGATGATTGAGGCTGACAAGTAGAGGATGCAATTGCGATCATAGTCTGGGGGGACTAATCAAAGGGGCATTGGATAGGTCCACTTTTAAATCATCAAAAGAGGTTTGAGCATGTTTATCCCATCAAAATGGGATATCATGACATAGTAGGTAGAGGAAACCATGTGCGTAGGTGGCATAATCTGGTGGCAGTTGGCATAAATTCCTAGGTGGTGGAATTTTTGTGATAGCTTGGACCTTGAGGGGGTCCACCATGATGCCATGTTGGGAGACAATGAACCCAAGAAGGCATCCAACGGTGACGCAAAATACAGACTTGAGGGGGTTCAAGCAAATATTGTACTGGCGACATCGTTGAAAAATGATGCATAAGTCATCTAAATGATGACTTCATTTCTTGGATCGAGTAGTGAGGTCATCCAAATAAGAGAGGATGATGTGAGCAAGATCATGGAAAACATAAGTCATGGCCCGTTGAAACGTAGCACCTGCGTTTTGTATTCCAAAAGGAATGACACGATAAGCAAAAGTAATACATGGGATAGTAAAACCAGTTTTATATTGATCCACTAGATGGATTTGGATTTGATTGTAGCCAGAGAACCCATCCATGAAAGAAAATGCCTCGTGGCTGTCACAGTCATCGATAATTTGGTCGATGAAAGGGGTTGGAAAGTTTTCTTTGGGACAAGCATGGATGAGATCGTGAAAGTCAGTGAAGACATGAATAGTGCCCTATTTTTTGTTAACGGGGACGGGGTTGGAAACCCATGAGGTATATGCAATGGAGAAAATGAACCCAACAAAAGGTAACTTGTTGATTTTAGATTTGATTGTCGCAACTTTGGATGGGTGAAGTAGGCATTGTTTTTGATGAAATGGGGTAACATATGGCCATGTGTCGATGTGATGTTTGACTATACAAGGATTGAGGTCAGTCATCTTCGTATATGACCAGGCAAAAATATCTCGGTATTCCTGAAAGAGAGATTTATTAGCTATGCATTCCTCAAGGGAGCATGCAACACCAATGGTGATTTCTTATATGATTCTTGGTTTGATGGAAATGTTGATTTTGACGATGGGGGAGATATTGGCCATGTTTCCTTCTTCAAAAGAATATGAGGCAGGGATAGGGTTGTTGAACTAGTCTATATGCCCTGAAGGAATAAAATCCTTGGTTTTGATTGCACATATGGAGGCTTGTATAGGAGGGTCAAAAGATTCCCGTGAGAGAAAAAACACTCGATGATGGAGTACATTCCATGGGAAATTGGGGGTAGTGAGCTCCTCAAGGATATCCTCGTCATAGTGGAAAATGTGAGAATACAGGGGATCTAAGGAGTTGACATAGGCAATTTTCAAAGTGTGATTGGCCTCAAGTGGCGAAGGCATAGAGGGGATATCACAAAGAGGGTGTGATGGATCGCTTGTCATAAACCAAATGTCCAGGAAATGTGGGTGATAAATTGTGGTAGTGGGCAAGATTTCCTGTGGGAAATGAACTGGAGAATTGGGAGGATTTGGGGCAATATCCTCAGACAATCTATATATGAACCATGGAGGGTTGGGAAGTGACTCAGGTTTAGGGGAGGTGATGTTGAAAGTATCTAGAGAGGGAAATACTAGTGGTGAGGTGGTCAGATGTGGTTGAATAGGGGTTAAATGATGAACTCAATATGTCACAATCAAAGGACACCGGTATGTGAAGTGAGCAAGTGAGTCACAAAGAGCACAAGGGAATCTTATTCGCTCAGGGACCGAGGAAGAGACATAATGGATGTTAGTGACTTGAGTACCAGAAAGTGGTGCCAGAGAGGGATTTTGCTGAAATTTTTGGCATACTGCAGCTAGCATTTGGTGAAACTAAGGTAGAGTTGGGAAATGATGAGTGTAGTGGCCATATTCTGAACAAATGGCACAAGAGAATTTGGTTCTCAAGAATTTACTTCCTGCAGTGGTTGACACAGTAGTAGTACTAGAAGTGTTTGGAGAAGTAGTGAGTGATGTGGTTGCTCAAGGTATTTGGATCAGATTGCATAACTTAGGAAGAGAGGGACATCTATTAGTGGGGTGTCCCTCTCTTTATCATAGTGCGAAAAGAGGCTGAACTCAGGGAGGAAGTGGAGCTGTGGGCTCTTTCTTCTTCCATCTTCCCCCAGTAGTGGTAGTGGTGCTGAAAATTGGGGTGAGGGTGGTGCGGTTGGAGCCTGTACTGGAATCTGCATCGATATTCCCTCTAGCTAAGGAGGGAGAGATGGTTGAGGAACCATGGAGGGTGTGTGTAGATACCATACATGGATGGAAAGCACCATGTTGGGAAGGGTAAGCATCATGACTACTTGAAATGATTGAACTCGAGGTGGGGGTAGAAGAAGGGAATTTAACTAATGGCTTGAGGGATTGTCTCCCGAACCAGAATATGCCCCAGAGGGAGGGGGAAGTTAGGGATAAGTGGTGTAGTAGGTTTCTCAAGGAATTCCTCAGGTAATATCTCTTCAACTGGTGGGATGTCAAGGTGTGGGGAGGCTTCAATGGGAGGGGTGGTGTCTTCGGTGTTGGTCCCATTAGAAGATACGAAACACACTTGTGATGAAGGGTGTATGAGAGGTGGTGCTCCATAGTATTCCCCCAGCAAGGATGGGTCTTTAAAAATTTTGGGGCCCATGTCAATGAGAAAATAAGCATATGAGCTAGTGAGGAAAAGAGAATATTTTATCGATGTTGGTGGAGTGGTTAGGATCATAATGTGTAATTTGGTCGATGGTGATGATTTTCCCATTATGGGGGAACATCATCGTTCGAAACATAGAAGAGGCTAATTCCTTCATAGTGTACATGTAGATACGCCTAAACAAGATGTTGTAATCGAGCGGGGCGTTCATAACTTCGATGTCGATGAGGATGGTTTTACCTCCGAGTTTGATGGGGACATTTTGGAAGAGTCCTTCAAGGTAGGATGGTCAACCATCATAGGCTCTCAATGTGATGGCATATGGCATTAGCTCAGGGGAGTCAAGTTTCTGCCATACAATTTTGGACATGATGCATGTGGATGCACCTTCATCGATGATACACCGATGAACCATGATGTTCCAAATCTTGACTTGTATTTGGAAAGCTACCAGAGCAGGGAGACGTTGTTCTCCGCTATCTAGATCAAATGTGATGAGTCTAGTATCAGCTAGGTCAACTACCCCCAAGTCAGAGAGTAAGGATTTTCGTTGAGTTGGATAGGTTTGAAGGACCTCCAATACAGACATGGCTGCAGGAGACTATGCCAAGTCATTGACCAGACTGTAATTGTGTGCTACCCTAGCCTGAGGGTTATTGACGTTACTTCATAATGGGATGTGAGGGATACAAATGGTAGGTTCATTATTAGGGCATGGAATCATCAAGGGTTATCTGGCTATAGCTGGATCTGTTTCGTAGGTGGTTGGAGTATATTCATGAGGTGCGTTGTATTGATGACTACACGTTTGAAAAATAATCTCTTCTTCTCTAGTGAGGAGGATATTGTGATCCACTAGATTTCTAGGGTGGATGGGCCTTGGGTTTTGATATTGCCTCATTTGTGGTGGGGTAGGGTGTACCTCCTATTGGGTATTCATCACACCTTGGTGTGGAATAAGGTTTTGAAATACGACTGGGGGTGGTTGTTGCAAGTATCATTGTGGGGCCTACTGAGGGGCAGGCGATGCTAGAGGACATGGCGCGTTCATGAATTCTTTCATCTGTTTGAAGTCAGAAATTTGGGGACAATGGGGTAAATGAACCCAACAATGCGTAACTTGCCGATTTCAGATTTGATAGTCACAACTTTGGATGGGTGAAGTAGGTGTTGTTTTTGACGAACTGGGGCGACATATGGCCATGTGTCGATGCGATGTTCAACTATAAAAGGATAAAGGTCAGGCATCTCTGTATATGATCAGGCAAAAATATCCTGGTATTCCTGAGAGAGAGCTTTAAAAGATGTGAGTTCCTCAAGGGAGCATGCAATGCCAATGGTGATTTCTTATACGATTCTCGGTTTGATGGAAATGTTGATTTTGACGGTGGGGGAGATATTGGCCATGTTTCCTTCTTCAAAAGCATCAAAGGTAGGGATAGGGTTGTTGAACCAGTCTATATGCCCTGAAGGAATAAAATCCTTGGTTTTGATTGCACATATGGAAGCTTGTCTAGGAGGGTCAAAGGATTCCTGTGAGAGAAAAAGTGCTCGATGATGGAGTACATTCCATGGGAAATTTGGGGTAGTGATCTCCTCAAGGATATCCTCATCGCAGTGGAAAATGCGAGAATACAAGGGATCTGAGGAGTTGACATAGGCAATTTTCAAAGTGTGATTTTCCTCAAGTGGCAAAGGCGTAGAGGGGATATCACAAAGAGGGTGTGATGGCTCGCTTGTCATAAACCAAATGTCCAGGAACTGTGGGTGATAAACTGTGGTAGGGGGAAAAATTTCCTGTGGGAAATGAACTGGAGAATTGGGAGGATTTGGGGGAATATCCTCAGATAGTCTATCTATGAACCATGGAGGGGTGGGAAATGACTCAGGTTTAGGGGAGGTGATGTTGAAAGTATCTAGAGAGGGAAAGACTAGTGGTGATGTGGTTAGATGTGGTTGAATAGGGGTTAAATGACGACCTCAGTATGTCACAATCAAAGGAAACTGGTATGTGAAGTGAGCAAGTGAGTCACATAGAGCGCAAGGGAATCTCATTCACTCAGGGACTGAGGAAGAGAAATAATGGATGTTAGTGACTTGAGTATGAGAAGTGGTGGTAGAGAGGGATCTTGCTGAAATTTTTGACATACTGCAACTAGCGTCTGGTGAAACTGAGGTAGAGTTGGGAAATGATGAGTGTAGTGGCCATATTATGAATAGATGGCACAAGATAATTTGGTTCTTAACCCTTTACTACCTGCAATGGATGATGCAGTAGTAGTACTAAACGTGTTTGGAGAAGTAGTGAGAGATGTGGTTGATCGAGATATTTGGATCAGATTGCGTAACTCGAGAAGAGAGGGACATCTATTAGTGGGGTGTCCCTCTCTTTCGCATAGTGTGAAAGGAGGTTGAACTCGGGGAGGAAGTGGAGCTATGGGCTATTTCTTCTTCCTTCTTACCCCAATAGTGGTAATGGTGCTGACAATTGGGGTGATGGTGGTGCGGTCGGATCCTGTACTAGAATCTGCATCGATATTCCCTCTGGCTGAGGAGGGAGATATGGTTGAGGAACCATCATGGGTGGGTGTAGATACCATAAATGGATGGAAAGGACCATGTTGGGAAGGGTAAGCATCGCAACTACATGATATGCTTGAACTTGAGGTGGGGGGTAGAAGAAAGGAATTTAACTAATGGCTTGAGGGATTGTCTCCTGAACCGGAATATGCCCCAGGGGGAGGGGGAAATCAAGGATAAGTGGTGCAGTAGGGTTCTCAAGGCATTCCTCAGGTAATATCTCTTCAATTGGTGGGATGTCGAGGTGTGGAGAGGCTTCAGTGGGAGGGGTGGTATGTTCAGTGTTGGTCCCATTAGAAGATACAAAACACACTTGTGCTGAAGGGTGTATGAGAGGTGGTGCTCCATGGTATTCCCCCAACAAGGATGGGTCTTTAAAAATGTCAGGGCCCATGTCAATGAGAAAATAATCATATGAGCTAGTGAGGACAAGAGGCAAGATTTTATCGATGTTGACGGAGTGGTTAGGATCATAATGTGTAATTTGGTCGATGGTGATGATTTTCCCATTGTGGGGGAACATCATCATTTGAAACACAGAAGAGGCTAATGCCTTCATAGTGTACATGTAGATACGCCTAAACAAGATGTTGTAATTGAGCGGGGCATCGATAACTTCGATGTCGATGAGGATGGTTTTACCTCTGAGTTCGATGGGGACATTTTGGAAGAGTACTTCAGGGGAGGATGGTCGATCATCATAGGCTCTCAATGTGATGGATGATGGTACTAGCTCAGGGGAGCCAAGTTTCTACCATACAATTTTGGACATGATGCATGTTGATGCACCTTCATCGATGATACATCGATGAACCATGATGTTCCAAATCTTGACTGGTATCTGGAAAGCTACCAGAGCGGGGAGACGTGGTTCTCTGCTATCTAGATCAAATGTGATGAGTCTAGTATTAGCTAGGTCAAATGCCCCCAAGGTGGAGAGTAAATATTTTCGCTGAGTTGGACAAGTTTGGAGGACCTCCAATATAGACATGGAAGCAGGAGACTATGCCAACTCATTGACCAAACTGTAATTGTGTGCTGCCCTAGCCTGAGGGTTATTGACATTACTTTGTAATGGGATGCGAGGGATACAAATGGTAGGTTCATTATTAGGGAATGGAATCATCAAGGGTTATATAGCTATAGCTGGATCCGTTTCCTAGGTGGTTGGAGTAGATTCATGAGGTGCGTTGTATTGATGACCACACATTTGCAGAACAATCTCTTCTTCTCTAGTGAGGAGGATATTGCGATCCGCCAGATTTTCAAGGTGGATGGACCTTGGGTTTTGATACTGCCCCATTTGTGGTGGGGAAGGGTGTACCTCCTATTGGGTATTCATTACACATTGGTGTGGAATAAGGTTTTGAAATACGACTGGGGGTGGTTGTTGCAAGTACTGTTATGGGGCCTACTGAGGGGCAGGTGGTGCTGGAGGACATGGTGCGTTCATGAATTATTTCATCTGTTTGAAGTCAAAATTTGGGGACAATGGTGAGTATAATGTTCATATTCACCGCAAAGAGCGTAAGGGAATTTCATTCATAGGTTGTTGTTGTTATTCCCTTGGAGTTTATTGTTATTGTCCCCTTGGTGGTTTTGGTTACCTTGATTATAGTTATCCCCAACAGGATGGTTTTGTGGGGGGTTGTTTCCTCCTAGTCCCAGGTTATTATTGTTTCGGATTTTTCCTTTATTCTTGGAATTATTCGAATAATGGGCTGTATTTTTTCTATTCAACTTCTCAAAAGTATGAAGTTGTTTGATGGGAGAGGGATAAACAAAGTTAACACTAGCATGTGGTTGTCCATGTGGAGGAGCCATGGGCTGTGGGGGTCCAGGAAATGGAAAGTACGAATTGGTTTGTGAAAATGATCCATAGGGTGCATAGGAAGGTGAAACACTTTCACTAGTGCCCAGGTTGTATGCTGAGGTAGAAGGGGATCCATAACTTGGTGGAGAGGCCGGGTGCATTATGGGTGTCGGCGAGGGTCCACTCATGGTTGGGGGGGGAATAAGCAAGATATGACTATTGGTAAGGGGGTAGAGGGTAATATGAGGGCCCTCCATATGGTTGCAGATATTGAGGTGCACCATACATAGGTGGTGGTTGGCTGTACGGGTTGAGTGTGTATCATGGTACCAATCAACCCATTCACATCGTGAGACATTCCAGGTTTTCCTTGGCCAAATGGTATAGGTCTGGGTGCATCAGGTAATACTGTGTATAAGTAACCTGAATAATCATAAATGAGGTTAAATTGTTGGGCCTTTTTGATGGATTCCTCTTCGGATTGGGGGAAGGTGGATGATACATCCTTGGCAAGTATAAAGATGAGTGATTTTATAAACCAATCGAGACATTGTTCTTTGGTGGTTTGTAGTTTACATAAAATATGTCCCTGACACCATTCGTGGATGTGGTCAAAAATATGCATAGCTGAGGTTTGTTTTCACTTGGAAAGAAACTCTAAACTAGTGTCATGACGAACTAGTAGTTGAAAAAATGCCAAAAAGGCTTTGGCCAAGGATTCAAAAGTCACATGGGACCCTGTTTTTTTGTCCAAATACCATTTGGTTGATGGACCAGTGAGTGATCTTTGAAATAACCTTAAGTGGATGGAGTCATCCATGATTTTGTTTGAAGAGAACCATAAGTGGAAGGTCATAACATGGTTGGCAAGATCTTCCCTCGGTTTTCCTTCAAATTTTGGAATATCTGAAGGTAGTTTGGTAGGTATATTGGGACATGTGGGGTCATGTAAAATGGGATCACTCATGAGTTTAATCAAATTAGGAATGCTAGGATATGCCAAGTATGGAAAATGGGGATTTGGTGGAGGATTAGTTCCAACCATTGTGTGAGTAGGTAGTGGACCTGACCCTTGGGAGATATTTGGCGGGGTTGTACTTTTTCCTTGAGAAGAAGTTTTCTCGCTACCTCCTTTTGAAGGAGAGATAGTGGATGGATGTCCTTGGGAATTGGACCCAATCAAAGTGGAACCAAGTAAATCTTATCCCAAAATAGTGAGACTCATGGGGGTGTGAGATGGTTAAGCCAGTGAGTCGACAAGAATAGGAACTCCTCCTAGAATAGGAGGGAGATTTTGCAAGCGTCTGGAACGATGGGTATTATGCGGGTCCTCTATGATGTTTGACTAGAAAAGTGAATTTGTGAAAATGGTGATGAGAGAAATAAATGAACAATATACTTGTATAGTTTGGACCTTCCCAAGATAATATAACTCATAATTTCATGTAATCAAATGAACATCATACATAAATCAACTGTAAATAAGCATACATGTGGGTAGGTGGGTTTTGTCCATGTGGGGGAACAAATAAAACAAATGCTCATGTCCTAAAAGACATATCATCCTTCCTCTCAAAATAACACTAGACCTTCTAAGAGCACTCAATAGTGGGGTCTGAAGCCACTGGAAGAGGAACTAGTGAAGGTTGAAATATTAAGTTATAATGAGGGGTAGAGAGTGCATATCCCAAAAGAGATGGCGATATTTTCCAATAGCCATACAACATCTGATCAAGGTGCAATTGCAGCCCACAATTTCCACCTGGGTAGATGTCCTAAATTTGGTCACTAGGTACCTCGGTCAAAGTACGACATTTATATTTTTGGCCTCAGAAATGGGTCATGGGATGGATCCCTTCCAAGAATTGGGTGACTCAAGGGGGAACTCACATAACAACTGGACCTCGACCTTCAACCCTTCACAAGTATCTCCCTTCCTTATGCTGTAGGAAAACTTGACTTGGAGTATTTGAAAGTTCCCTATTTGTCAACTTCTACTGTATGAAAATGTGAGAACCAGATAACAGGGGGTTATTTGGATGCCTACCCCCAAGATCTTACCTAGACTAAAAAATTATTTTGGCACCTCCTGTGGAGGAAAACTTAGTGATCTTTTAGAAAAGTTTTAGATGTGGTGGGCTGAGAGATTAGGGGTGTGAACCAATCTCATTTGAATTAAGTGGGTGTGGATAATTTATCAAGAAATAGTGGGACATTTCAGAATTCCTTTAGAGAAAACCTACTTTAAAATCCACAATTAAAGATGGAAATTATGTGAGTGAAGAATGACTTTGTGTGTGATCAAGTGAAAAATAGTGCCAAGTTTTAATAAGTTAGGTGCGAATTTTCAAAATGTGGACTTCCTGTGTTCTTTACAAATCTTTGTTACCTAGCTTACTAAGTGTCATTGGTACAACCTTGCAGAATTTTTAAATCCCTAAAGAATTAGCACATGGACATATGGGTCCTTACCAATCCTTTAAACTCCCTAATGTTGTTTACACTAAGAAAACTTGAAAAACTATCCTAGATTGCAAGCATGTGGGAATGTATGGGTCCGTTACTTTGATCTTTAAACTTCCCTAGTGATGTAAACTAAGTGTTCGTGCTCTTTTCGTCAATATGTGAGCAAAAAGTGAGCACTTACATGCCTAGTTGGGCTCTCCTAGTCATGACAGCTGTAATGCAAAAGGTTAGAAAGAAAACAGTAAAGGTATTAACAAGAATTAAACAAGAACTAAAT
>ML792739.1:165532-186265 GCA_009831015.1 Picea engelmannii
CTGTGAATCAAAATGGGTTAACAGAGAATAGAAAACAAAACGAAATAAAATCTACCTAAGAACTGAAAAACAAATAACATTACAACCATAAACAAAACTTCAAACGTGAGACAAGGGAGTTCCCAGTGGTTTCAAGGCTTGATATATTAACAAAAAACAAAGCACACGCTGTAGAAAGGGATAATGGTTCCTCTTCCCTCCAGCGGAAGGTCCTTCAGGAATCCTCAACTGAATGCTTTCCTTATAAAATGAACAGGGCAGAAATGAAATGGATGGTGAGAGAACTCGGTACTACACAGCTGATGAACTGGTGATCCAAGACTAGGCTTAGAAGCATCTGAGCAGCGTAACTCTACTCTGAATTCCCTGCTGAAACAATGAGCCTTCACTGCTTTTTATAGCTATTTCCAGGCAGTCACGTAACTAGTTCCCGGTGTAGACACAGGCTAGTTTAGGGTTCGCTTAAGCCATAAATTCACCGTTTTTGCAGGATCGACCCTGATCTGGATGTCAAATCATCTCGGGCGAAGGTCTATTGGTGGTCGGGAGGCCGACTTAAGCATTTAATGTGCCGTATTAGCAGATGCGCGGCTTTTTATGTGGACAGTCGCGCATCGGGCGCTTAAGCGCGCACAACACGTTCTTATCCCGCGCATACGCGCGCACCTTACTGATGTGAAGTGTCTTTCAATTTTTGTATAGTTTCTGACCCTTCTGGAATGCTGTGAATAGTGCCATGAATGACTTCATTGCTGTTTTGATGATGTAGAGTTCTTGTCGCTGTGTGTAGATGATGTGGAGTTCTTGTCGCCATGTGCAGACGAAATTTCAGTGATAACAACTAGTTATTCCCTCTAAGGTATGAATAAAGTAATGCGTCCATTCCCTTGGTAGTACCAATCTCCAGTTAGTGACACAATCATTTATATGATGTCTTGGGTTCCCTCTTCCATCATACTTCTGTAAGGGTCTATCCTACTAACTCCAACCAAATATTATGTGCATCAGTCTCTTACATTGATACCAATCTTGAATTACCTCCTTATGTGCACCCCACCATCATGCAATTGTGTCTCTCAATGATAAATCCAACACTGATAATCTTTGATTGTCCAAAACCTCTTATTCGAACTTTTCTAGGAACTTTTCTAAATTTTCTGATGCAATACATGTGGGAAATTGTCTTACTTCTATCCCAATCCATCTTACTGTGTGTGTAATTTTGGCGCACCTCCTAGTAGAGACTTCATGAAAGATTTAATGCCACTTTTCTACTCCAGTATCCAAATCTAACATATTGGAATTGATACTCCTCCAACTGAGTACTCCATCTGCAATTGGATTCACATAATTTTCTTCTTGCGTAGTAGTTCTATACAAATGGTTTATGTCATCCCCTAGAACACTGTCAGGGACATGTTCTACATATCATTCACAATCTGAGGGATCTAAAGGTGATACTACCCTAAAGTTACCAACTTCAAATATCATCTTTCTAGTCCTTAAATTAATTATTGCCTCATTTTCAAATGCCCAATCAATTCCCAAAATTGCTAGAAATGGTATAGACTCATCCACCATATCCATTACTTCAAAATATGCTATAGTGCGCACACCATCTAAATCCACTATTGTATTATTCAATATACCTATGGGAATCACTCTCTACTAGTTTTCTAGCTTCAATTGGATATTGGAATACCCAAGTGTAGGTTCTCCCATTGCTTCCCAAGTCTTCTTTGGCAAAATGTTGACATCTGATCCTATGTCTAGGATAACATTTCCCATGTTAAAGTCTCCTATATTTTAATTCAATCAGAACTCTCTACTGGTTATTTTCTTTCTATGGACTTGATTAATCTTCTTTGGTTCAGTTCCTACCCCTTCTTCTATGTTTTATTTCTCAAGCATATTTTTAAACAAATCCATGGCATTCTTATCATTCAGTAATTTAAAGCAAGATTCTACGAAATTCTTTAAGTTACTTACTTTCTTTGCTTGCTCTCCTTTGTATGTATAATCCAAGGACCAATGCATATAAAAAATAGGAGTATCATACCTCAATGAAATATTTTATGTGGAAGATTCATTCTCCTTAAAGAACTCCTTCTTTGCTTCCTTGAAAGTTTCCTTCTTCTTCTTTGCATCAAACTGTTGTTGTGGATGAGTGTTCTTTTGAATCCAGCACTGAGATTCCTTCTTCTGATCATGTGCATCTTCTCCTGTCTTCAGTCCTCCTCTAGTCACTATATTGATGTTCCTCCTAGGATCCTTTATTTCTACATCAATACACTAAACATTGTGGTTATATAAATTTCTCTTCTCCTAGATCTTCATCATTAACCTCAGGTGATCTTCTGTCACATGATCTTTTGTGCGACAGTACATACATGTTGCTACCAGTTGAGGACAATCTCTAGCATAACATCCTTTCTATTGAAAATTGTGTCAGATAATAGGCCCTTTGCCCCTGCCCATTCCTCCTCTTCATCTACCTCTGAATCCTCCTTCATCCCCCCGTGGAACCATATTTTGTTGATGATACTGTGTTGTCTGATTATACTGCGGGGGTTGCTGAAATTGTGGAACTGCTTGAAATTGATTCTCTTTGGAAAATTGTGGTGCAGTCTGTCCTTTCATAAATTCATCCTACATCATGTATGCATATGAGGTTCTTTCCTTCATTAACTCAAAATTTCTATAGTTTTTGTCTTCATGTCCCACTGATTTACAAAAGTTACAGAAAGTACTCTTCGGTTCTGTATTGTACTTTTGCATCATAGGGTAGTGATAAGGATCATGCCCATGTGTCTTGCATATTTCAAACCAAGGCCCTCCTGTAGGAAATGTATTTGGAAACCCTACTCCTAGATACTGCGCAAATTTCGGGCACTCATTCTTGTGATGTCCCTTTGATCTGCATAGGGTACACCACATTGCTTCTCTTTTCTCCCTACTTTTATTCTGATTTAATTGCACTGTTAGGTTCTTCAAGTCTTCCTTCAGCTCCTCTATAGATAGATCTGTTTTCTTATACTAATTCTCCTCTAACTGCATTGCTTCTTGTAGTGCCTCCGCCTATTTTTGAAATTTCTGTTGTCTCAAAGGATATTTGAAGTGTGGTAACATAGAATTTATAAACTATCTATGCTACATGTCAGAAATGGGATACTTCAATTTACCTTTCAATGTCTTAAAATTTTTATCAATGTCCCATACACATTCTCCTGGTTTTTGTATAACCTCAATCATCTCATTCATAAACAGATCCTCTAATTTATTCTTCTGAAGCTGAATTATCAGTGCCTTCTTGATCTCTGCTACCGTTCCTAGTGCACCATGTGGATTATTTACTGCTAGACTCATATACCAATTCAACGCACGGTTTCTAAAAGTTATTGCTAATTGCACTACTTTTGTTTCCTCATTAATGATTCTTTTTGCTTCCCATATTCATTCACACACGAATAGGTTCTTCTTTGGGTCTTCTGATCCATCCCCATTAAACCCTGGTAATATTATCGTTGGATCTATGCTTTCCATTGTCGAATGTGTTGTACCTACTCCATGCATTACTAATATCTGTGTACTTTTGTTCAGACTTGAACTTCCATTGGTGTTGCTACTGGTACTTCCACTTGTACCACTACCTGTACTATTGCTAGTAATTCCACTTGTACCCTCACTTCTATTATGATCTCCTATCTTCCTTTGACCATTAATCACTAGTTCTCTAAACAACTCTTTCTTTGTTGATGTGTTAATCCTACATGGGATTGTATGTTCTACATTGATTCAGATCTAGATAGGGGTATATGCTTCCTCATTAGATCCTACTCCTATAGTCTTTCTTTCATATGTGGCACACAATATTTCTTCAATGTGCTCCAGATCAAGAAGATCCTCTACCTCTTCCTCATAACTCTCCAAGCCTTCCATCTTGGCTACTACTATTTTCTTCTTATTGAGCTTATACTAGCAAGGTCTTCCATTGCACGTCATTCTTACCTTCTGCACAATTTCCTGGATATCCTCTTGATCCATCATAATGGTATATTTCTCTTTACTACACTTTTCTATATCCATTTCCCCCTCCACATCAAACCTTCCTAAGGTTTTCCCTAACTCCCCCATGCAGGCATGGTAGTTTAGTTGTCTGATTACATGGTTAATACCCCTTTTTCATGCAATAATCTCTTGATCGAAGTGTACAACAATATGATGTACCTTCCCCTTGGGCCCTTAAGAATCTCTTTCTCTTATACACTGTAATACTTTGATGTATCTACTATAAACTCAATGATATACCCCACTACAATGTTGTCTAGCCAGAAATCTACTGCTCGCGTGAATTTGTTATTTACCCTTTTCAATTACATGGTACTTTCTTTTGTCCACTCTACTGATCTAACCATATTTTTTAGATGGGTATCTTTAAACTGTGTTATCCACTCTTGCAATAGAGTGGGAAAATCACTAAATAAACTCTCGTGTATTTCACTGAATACGTATCTTTCCGAATACTACCTTGGCTTAAACCTAGAGCTTCTATTATCTTTGTGGGAAAACTCTAGTTCTTGAACTTCCAACCATATTTAAATCTCTTCTTTTGTGGGGTTATAACATACAAACATTCACTTCCTTAATCCCTTGTGCTATACTATGTGATACATCCCTCTCGATCTATTTCTCTGAGTTCCAACTGGAAACAAAACCATTGTTGGGTTACTTGGGCTAACCTAGGTTCTAACAATATTACCAACAAACCCTTATACCATCGGCCCTTCTTGATACCAGAAGGAAACACAACGCACATAGTGCACTGCATAGTCTCACCCTATATCACTTCTATGGGTTGTCATAGGACTCAAATGTCTGCAACCCTGGGATGGGATGGGTATCTCTCAGAGGCATCTAACCTACTTATTGTCAACCTTCAAACCCTTATTAGATTTTACTCCAAACCACTGTCACTAGTGTTCTGATAGGAATTCATTAACCATTATAACCTCATGTATTCAATGACAAACATTTATCTACTGTAACATAAGATTCTGATCTAAACACTAGCTAAAGCATTCATTTATTTAGTGCTATTCTGCATATTCCATTAGCTTATTCGTAATGCGCAATGTTCATTCCTTTATCATATAACATATTCATCAGAAAACTAATTAAATTAAATGAAAACATAAAACACTACATATAGTCACATAAAAACATAGATATACCATGGTTCACCCCCCCTGGGGCTACGTCCACAAAGATTTGTCACTTGGGATATTTATTCATATTCTTGCAGAAACTAGTGTTGCGCACTGTACAATTATTTCACCATTAAATTCAATATGCACAGATTGCCAAAATCTCTCCACAATACTCACAACAATAATACCTACTAACAATAATGACCAATGAACAACTTGTTGAGGAAAATATATGAATTGATCTTACTCAAGCATTTTCAAACTTTACTTGGCTAAAGTAAAGTAAACGGGAATATCATCCTACATTTATAGCCAACAAAAATATGTATCCTAACTCACTAGTATTAATTACAAGTGCTTAGGCTGGTTTTTTATCAACCAAAGTTTGCTGGAAATTTACTTTTTATATGTTTTATGAAAATATCAGTTGTTGAAAATAAATATAATAACAAAAGTAAAGACACCAAGATCATAATCAAGATAGGTGAGACATAAAGAAATCCTTTATTTCATTCCAATTCATCAAAGAGTCATTGTCTTTACAAAACATCACAAGAAATCTTGGACCAAAGTCAAACTTAGAAATCCCCGATGGAACATACAAAAGGACCTCTGACAAAAAACCAAAACTGAACTCTAAAATCTGGATCAACTTGCCATAGATCGCTGCCCACTCGACTCTGCACAATAGTCTTTATCAGTTATGAAAGCTAATTCACAAATATACAAGCCTGCACATACTATTAAAGATAGATCAACACCTCTAAAGAACAAGTGTCTGAATGATTTGATTCAGCCCTGAACATTGTTGTCTACAATAATACCATGCTATCACAAAAGAGAATTAGGCTATGATGAATATATGAATGAATGAAGGCTAAACTATCTCGACATAAACTTAAAGAGCAAACCTTAACACTTTCTACTTCTATCTCCATCTTGTCCCTCCCCTTAGTTAAGCTTTTAACAATTTAGAATTGGTTAGAGTAGTTGAACTAACTTATTAGTTAAGCTAACATAGGACCTTAACTAAGTTTAGTTAAGGAAGGGGGGAAATGTAATAATTATAATAGGGTCATAATTGAATAATAACTAATAGGTGGGACCCCCTTGTGACTCCCCTAATGATAAAAAACATCACATCATAACATAATCCATTTGTTAAGCAAACACACCCCTTGTGCCTCCCTTCAAACATATTTTCCCTTGGCAATTTTAGCCCATAAATCTTAAAAATAATTTGGATTAATACTCATATATCCAAAATAAGACCTGTTGTAAAAAATAAAACATGTTGTCCAAAATAAAACATGTTGTCCAAAATCCATGGAGTCCACTGTCATAAAACAATAAATATAATAAGAACTAAAATCCATATTTTCCAGTCTGTGAAACAAGATTCCCTTGGTTGCTGCTATCACCTCCTGACTTCCCTGAAAATGCCTTGAGCTAGCCAGAGCCTTTAGGATTTATCTCACTAATCACATGGGAACAATCGTTCCTCAGATGCGTCCATGAAGACACAGATTTGTCAGAGTCATCGGAGGGTGAGGAAGGGGAAACAAAGACCTTTCCTTTATCTAATGCATGATTGGATTCAATTTTCAATCTCTTGCTAGTGTGGGAAGATTGCATTGGTGAATGGTTAGGGAAAACTGGGACAATGGGGTTTAAAGGTGGAGGAGTAGGAAAAGATAAGTTTGTCCATCCATGGTGTTGGGAGACAACTAGGTGGACAATCTCCTGCCACCCATCATTTTCTGGGACTTCATTTTGTAAAGAGACATGAGGAGGCCCTAGTATACCCGGGGCTTGAGGGGCTTGGAAGGGAGGCCTTTCAGGCCTCGATTGGAATATTACCTATCCAATCCAATTAAATAATCCAGCATGGAACAATTGGCCCAGCTCTTCAGAATCAACATCAAAATGAATTGAGGACTTAGGCCTCCTTGGGCCTTGGTTCCAGTTACCTCTACCTCTGTTTCCTCAGCCATGGCTTCCCTTACTGAAAAAAATCATCTTGCATATGTTAACAATTAGCAAATAGTCTTTTAAATAAACATGCCTGAAAAATCCTTAAAAATATGAAATATATTTGGCTCATAATGTATCAGGCTTATGCAATCCAATCCATACAAATTGTTCTAATGTCAATCATTGAGGAGGGGGGTGGAAAAATTCTCAGGGATACATGAGGGGTTGTAATTAGCGAAAATATGATATAATTAAAGGGAAGAAATATGGTCATTGCTTAATGATAACAACAATCAACTGTAAGCAACCAATAAAACTCATTGCAATCCACACATAATTTTTCTACTTTTACCCAATCTAACACATAATTTTCCTTAGATGTGATCAATATCAGAATAGGGGGTCAACAAAATGAATAGGGGATATGTGAGGTGTTTGTAATTAGTGGAAAATAAGATAATGAAGGGGGAAAAAAAGTGATTACTATTCATGAGATCAATCAAGCAATCCATAACATATATTGCAGTAAGAAAATATGCATCGACCACCAGTCATATGACTTGAGTAATAATTCCTGTGTAGTGTTTTAATTTCATCGACCATTAATATCCAACACAACATCATTACAAAACATAACTAATTCACATAGTTTGTAAGAGGTTCTGTTCCTTTTATTCGTACATTCTGCATGTTATAACAGTCAACAACAATATTCATTTCCAATCTGTAACCATTTTCCATCCACCACTGCCACATCCAATTTGTAATTAAAAGTCATATTTTTGAAATAATAATAAAGTCACTATTTCTGCAATAGAGCCAATCAAGGTCTGTGATGATATTCATTCTTACATATATATGAAAAGAAGTAATCAAGATAACCAAAACCTCACATGCCACAACTGGAATGATAATTGACTACAACCAAACAATATTGAGAAAACTTCCAAGGCAATGTAACCATGCCACTTTAAAACAAAACACTCAAGGTGACTTAAAATCCAAACCAAATAATCAACACGCCTGTCATCAACAGTGGCCAATTTGCAATCAATCACGCATGGTGTGTAACTGAGGAAACTTCATGATGTAACTATTCCATTAATCACACAACAACAATCGACCACAATATAATTCAATAAATCATGTCGAGCTATTGATTTAGCCAATCGTTGTCGACCAAGCTATGCACACTCAGGCTTACTCAATTGACAACAAAAGATATAATATACTTAGTCCAATAATTCATTTTTCAAAAACCCTATACAGAACGCGACCTGTGCGAGCAATCCCAAAAATTGTAACCAATGCTAGCCACCAACCGAAACATAAAAAGTGTGAATATTAGTGACTGTATACCAACTAAAAAATGCCACTGTGGTAGAGGAACACCCAACTGAACAAGCCATGGTAGCTTATACATAACCAAGCACCCAATCGACACAGGGTAGAGGCCCTTCCATTTAAAAACGCTAAATTACTTAGCATAAGGCAGGTGACTGTGACTTTAATTAACAATGTAAGGTTTATGCTAATATCACATAGGCAGTGACAGGTAACCATACCAACATGATGGCTATACGACTCACAGGTGAGCCCATACCCAAGGTAATAGACCAAAATAACTGGAAACCACTTGACAGGTGGGAAATTTTCCCTATTCAGCCCCAACCTGGAGGGTTAAGGGTTGGGAGAGTAGCTTTCACAGAAGGAACGTGGCTAATTTCAATGAGACTTTGAGGCCAAAGGTGTACACCCAATGGGTTTTGGTGCTTGTAGATGGGAGACAATCTCTTTGCAAGGCTGAAACAAGAAAATATGGCTCTTAATTTAACCTGATAACCGCAAAGACAATCACCCAACCATGATTTTAAACAAAACCCTTCAACCAACACGTAGTGGTAATAAAGAACTATTTCCCGGGAAGACTAACATTCCAACGAACTTAAATTGAACCATCTATTTTTCATTCAAATACAAAATTCCACACAGTTGCAACACTGAGGACAACACAAACCCACACAACTAAGCCATAATCATTTCATAACTAGAGTGATGTCAATAATGGCCAAAAGAGACATACCTATTAATCAAAATCCTTAAGATGAGAAGTGGCCGAGCGGTTTCACCCTGCTAAAAATCCAGAGCGTGAACACAACGACAAGATTAAACATTAGTCTGACTAGGGTGGCAGCCAATGGGAAGGGTAAAGGTGATGTGTAGTAAATGCACACCGCCTCCACCCATATCTCATTTACTCCACAGTACATTACAACAAGCCTCCAATTAATCACTCGAGGCATCGATAGTATCAATACATTTAAACCATAACATAATCCAAATCCACATAGTAATCCAACAATTTGCATTCACTTTTCCAAATGAGCCACCCCTGTTTACATTCCTGATATAACTCAAATACATCGCTCAACACTACACAATCTAAACGATCATTTATAGCATCATCAACATTTAACTGAAACATAGCATAATCACCATAAAATGCAAGCCATCCTTCCATGAGCCGCCAACGTTATAACGTATGTAAGTCAACCACCGATTCCATTAGTCGATACATAACAATTGCATTATTACCTTGCCAAAGTGCACGACCAAATTTTTTATCATATGCATATATCAAAATGCAATTAAACACTTTTATAGCATTTTCCTTGTAACTAATGTTAACAATAAACAACAAATATTTATGCATGTAGTATTGCAGGACTAGGTTCCTTTGTACTCGTTGTGCTACCTTGCCTTCTTTAAAAATGTTGTTAACGTAACTTTACTGATAGGTTGTTATGCAGGTATAGTGAAACAATCACCATTAATGAATAAGAGGTTATAATCGCATGAAGGGATATCATCACAAAAACTCTACTCATATCAATAACAACGATATTGTCATCAACCATTTAAACCTTTGTAGCATATCATCATAATATTGAAAATAAACAGATCTAATCTTCAAAAACAAGGGGGTCCCACCTACTAGCATTATTTAGTCTTATATAATAATGGCTTTAGCAACATTTTGCAGGAAAAACTACGTTGACGTTTTCAATCGCCAACAAAATGGCGACTCCACAGGGAAATTTGCTTTCAGTAGATTAGAACTCAGAACTCATGGGTTCACTGACCAAGAATAGTCATCTCAATAATACGTAAATTGAATGATTATGCAATAGGGGGAAGTGAGCGGATTTAGTGAAAGATGACCGGGAATTTGGGAATGACTCCTAAAAATGTTAGGTATGAGGGGTTTTACCATTGTATGCATAATTGTTTGCCTGTAATATGCTCTCAACTTGAAATTGGGGACTTAGAGATTTTCTCTTAAGATATCGATGGAAGAAGAAATGGAAAGAAGAAGCGGGAAATGACCAACTCTTTATATGGAAACAGTGAAAAATGAAACAAAAATTTCTAAGGGTCCTTTAGAGATGACCTCGTAATAGTTGCATAAGCTTGATTGTTATAGACTAATAATGCTTGCAGGAGTGTTAATGTGGAAAACATGATCCAACATCCTAATTCAAGCACTCTGAAAGATGATAAAGACCAAAATCCAACAGAATTAATAATGCAGAAATCAAAACAACAACAGTAGAGATAGAACCATTCAAAAAGCATAAAATAAAATTCAGCTCAGAAAGTAGAAATCAAATGCTGTAAAGAAGGAAAGAGCCCAAAATTGGGAAGCAGAACTAAACTACTAGAATACAAAAGAATATCATTAGAAAAATATTTTCATGCTGACCCCTCACAATATTTCAAACGAGGACTGCTAATGGTATGGGAGTATCATTCTCTCTATAGCCATTTTAAAATTTCTGAGTTAGTATCTAAGACAAAAGTAATCCGGAAATGGCCTAACATTTGAAAACCTGATGTAGCTATTGGCCCTTTGACAGGTACAATTAAAACATCAAGATAAGCTTGGAGACCGATTGATTTATCAAAAGTTATGTGTATAGGCCTTCTCAAGGCGATACTTGTATCAAATAAGCCAGAGGGAAGGAAATTGTAAGACATAGTATAGCGATTAGTAGTGAGAGTGGTTTTGTGATAATTTTCCCCTTCCACCTTGATTTTATTGTAACCAAAGAAACATGCAAGTAGGGGCTCCAAATATAACTCTACGATATATTGCTGAAACATTTCCATATTGAGAGGAGGGAAAATATTTCTTATAATTGCTTGCCTGAAAGTTCAAAGATTAGTACAGGTCCTAGAATTATCAGGGGTCTTCGAATTAGGTTCCTACCTTGAAAATCCTTCATGGTGGGCTGAAAAAAACATTTCGGTCCATAAGAAATCCCCCAACTCCCTTCGAAATTTTTCTTTCAATGCAGAGTTAACGCGTTTCTATTTTTGCCTAGCTGTTTCCATAGTACGTTGAACAAATCCTGGATCAAAACCACGAAGATCCACATTAAACCAAGAAAAAAACCTTTTGAACAACATACCTCATTCTTTCTTCCTGTTTTTCTTTGTTGCCTCCAACACTCAAGGAAAATGAACTCTCGAGAGGATTCAAGCCTTCAAGAATCTTGTTATTTTCTATAGACACAATCTCCTCAGGCTTGAGAGGTTCATTTTGAATGACAACATAGCTAATTTCATGGTTAGGTATGCGATTCTAGGGTTCTTCGTTCTCCGAAATGTATGAACGATGTAGATATTGAAAAGCACAATCGAGCCAATGCGGAAAGAGCTGCTGAGTAGGAGAGGCTGTGAATACAACTAATCGATCAACTATATAATTCAACTCCTTCCTAACCTGAGTGATGTTAAAGGATAGGATATTCGAGACAAGTGCCCAAACATCTTGGGAACATTTCTCCATCAACTTGTTGCTAGGAGAGAAAGTCTTACGTATCAGGTTCACAACAAGCTCAGAATTTCTGAAAACTGAAAGGTGACCACAACCAAGATTAAGGGCATTCTCAATGCCTAACAACAAAGCTTTGAATTATGACAATAAACAAGTACTTCACATAATTTGTAAGAGGTTATGTTCCGTTTATTCATACATTCTGCATGTTATAACAATCAACAATAATACTCATTTCCAATATGTAACCATTTACCATCCACCACTGCCACATCCAATCTATAATTAAAAGTCATATTTTTGAAATAATAATAAAGTCACTATTTTTGAAATAGAGTCGACCAAGGTCTGTGATGATATTCATTCTTACATGTATATGAAAAGAAATAATCAAGATAACCAAAACCTCACTTGCCACAACTGGAATGATAATTGACTACAACCAAACAACCATTATTGAGCAAAATTCAAAGGCGATGTAACCATTCCATTGTAAAACAAAACACTCAAGGTGACTTAAAACATGAACCAAATAATCAACATGCATGTCATCAACAGTGGCCAATTTGCAATCAATCACGTGCGGTGTGTAATTGAGGAAACTTCATGATGCAACTATTCCATTAATCACACAACAATAATTGACCACAATATAACTCAATAAATCATGCCGAGCTATTGATTTAGCCAATCATGGTCGACCAATCTGCGCTCACTCAGGCTTACTCAACTGACAACAAAAGGTGCAATATGCTTAGTCCAATAATTCATTTTTCCAAAACCCTATATAGAACGCGTCGTGCATGAGAAATCCCCAAAATCGTACTAAATTCCAGCCACCAACCGAAACATCAAAAGTGTGAATCTTAGTGACCATATACCAACTAAAAAATGAAAATGTGGTAGAGGAACACCCAACCGAACAAGACATGGTATCTTATACATAACCAGACACCCAATCGACATAGGGTAGAGACCCTTCCATTTAAAAACGTTGAATTACTTAGCATAAGGCGGGTGAATGTGACCTTAAGTAGCAATGTAAGGTTTATACTAATATCATAGAGGTAGTGATGCGTAACCATAACAACATGATGGCTATATGACTCATGGGTGAGCCCATACCTAAGGTAATAGACCAAAATAACTGGAAACCACTTAACAGGTGCGAAATTTTCCCTATGGAACCCGATCCTGGAGGGTTAAGGGTTGGCAGAGTAGCTTTCACAGAAGAAACAAGGATAATTTCAGTGAGACTTCGAGGCCAAAGGCATACACCCAATGGGTTGTGGTGCTTGTGGATGGGAGACAATCCCTTTGCAAGGCCGAAACAAGAAAACATGGCTCCTAATTTAACCCGATAACCGCGAAGACAATCACCCAACCATGATTTTAAACAAAACCCTTCGACCATTACACAGTGGTAATAAAGAACTATTTCCCATGAATAATAACATTCCAATGAACTTAAATTGAGCCATCTATTTTTCATTCAAATCCAAAATTCCACATAGTTGCAACACTCAAGACAACACAAACCCACACAACTGAGCCATAATCATTTCATAACCAGAGTTACGTCAAGAATGGCCAAAAGAGACATACCTGTTAATTGAAATCCTTAATATGAGAAGTGGTCGAGTGGTTTCACCCTGTTAAAAATCTAGAGCATGAACACAATGAAAAGATCAAACATCAGTCCGACTAGAGTGGCGACCAATGGGAAGGGTAAAGGTGACGTGCAATAAATGCATGCAGTCACCTCCAACCATCTCTCATTTACTCCATAGTACATGCCAATGAGCCTCCCATTAATCACTTGAGGCATCGATAGTATCAATACATTAAAAAAATAACATAATCCAAATCCACATAGTAATCCAGCCATTTGCATTCACTATGCCAAATGCACCACCCTTGTTTACATTCCCGATATAAATCAAATACATCGCTCAACACTACACAATATAAATGATCATGTATAGCATCATCAAATTTTAACCTAAACATAGGATAATCACCATAAAAATCAAGCCACCAACGTTATAACATAGGTAAGTCAGCCACTGATTCCATTAATCGATACATAACCATTGCATTGTTACCTTGCCAAAGTGCGCCACCAAAATTTTCACCATATCTATATATAAAAATGTAATTAAACACTTTTATACCGTTTTCCTTGTAACTAAAGTTAACAATAAACAACAAATATTTATGCATGTCGTATTGCAGGACTAGGTTCCTTTGTACTCGTTGTGCTAACTTGCCTTCTTTAAAACTGTCGTTAATGTAAATTTACTAAGATGTTGTTATGGAGGTGTCGTGGAATAGTCACCATTAATGAATAATAGATTATAATCACATGAAGGGATATCATCACAAAATCTCTACTCATATCAATAACAATGATATTCTCATCAACCATGTAATCCTTTGTAGCATATCATCATAATATTGAAAATGAACAGATTTGATCTTCAAAAACAAGGGGGTCCCACCTACTAGCATTATTTAGTCTTATATAATAATGTCTTTAACAACATTTTGCGAGAGAAACTACGTTGACATTTTCAATCATCAACACAACCCTCTCATGGTCCTAATATATTTTATTTATACAAAACTGGGACAAAGCCCTTACAAAAACCCTAACCCTAAAAGGATTAAGTTTGTCCACTTTCTCCTTGACTTCATCTCGGCTGGTCCTCGATCCAACTGTTTCTCCAAGTTGGCACTTGTCCAATTTCCAACTGCTCTGCAACAATTTTTCCACTTTCTAATTGCTTGTCTTGGCGCGGGTTTTCCCTTTTTTCTGGTGTTTCTTTTCCTCTTTTTCTGACACACTCATCTGTTTTCCTGTGCTTCTTTAATTCCTTCAAAAATTCTTCAATTTTTCCCAAAATTGTCTTGTGCAACAAGAATACAGAGGAGGTAAAGGGGATTGATATCTGTAATTAGGATAGGGAAAGGAAAAACAAGTCATCAATGCATATGTGGTGGAAATTGATGCTATAACATATGCCCCCTAATGTGTGAGGTCATAAGAGAAATTGATGGCTGAAATACATTATAAATATGGGAGGTAAAGATGGAGTAGGTGCAGGTGATGTTCACAAAAATCCTTTCCAAGAACAAAACCTACAACAGAAAAAAAAAAAAGTAAGATTACTCTCTTCTCTAGGAAGGCATACCCATGTTTAGGAGTGACAAAAGCATGGCCTCTAAATCAAGTACACTGTAGATCCATGAAATATGTATATAAAAAAAAAATGATCATGGCCATGAAAATAAATACACAATGGATGCATGTCAAAAGATATCATAGCCACGAAAGAGATACACAATGGATCTATGTCTCATAATAAATGGAGGATATATGGAAACAAGAGTGGAACAAGCTAATCCCTCACAAGTACCAATGTCATGAATGGAATTGGTACTATCCAACACAACTCAGACAACAACATAAAAGGAGGTGATGATAGTATATACCTGATTTCTTCAAATCAACTGTCGATGGTACGAGTCCTCACTTTGTGAATAAATGTGCTGAAGTCAAACATAGTGAGACACCATTTGATTATCGATCATTGATATATACCATTAATGAATGAAATACAACCTGTAAATACTGATAATGTGTGTCAAGGTACCTAGTACGTTACAACACGTGTGAATAAAGGAGTTGATATCGAACACTTGTAGAATATATCAATAAGGGGACATTGATGTATTCCCACCATCAATAGCGAGGGAAAATGTCACTGTGCAAGCTCCAAGGAACTAATAAATACTCTAGATCCCTATCCTAGAGAAGTATGTGTTGAAATCGATAGGAAGGTATTCGCTGGAAGGAGGGCATTAAGGCATCCCCCATCATCCAACACGAGAAACTAAAAAAGGACAAATATTTGGAATAACTTAGATGAAAATATATAAAAGAACCACCATCAAGTATGTCTGTTGTGTTCACCAAATGGAATGGCGCACGAACGTAACCCTATGAATAACAACCAATAATGAAGTCTGCCAACAAAGCAGAGGAAACCACCAATGGGGACAAATGGAATCCAAGGTACTACATGAATCCTAATGTGTGAATAATATTATCATCGTTGAACACAATGGAAACCACTCATTCATATGTTGACTACAAGGTCACCTATCAATGATGTAAATAGGGATAGGGTGCAAATCTATGTCAAAATATATGAGTAATGTGTCATAGTCGATAAGAGTTGACCCGCGAGAAGGAATTCAATGGGGACCTTTCATACTAGCACAAGTATATGACAAAGATGCTTGTGATTCTGAGAAGTACTTGAAATATCTTAAGGCTATCCTACAAAGTCAGGAATTATGAGGAATTTCTGACATAGGATAAAACTTCTTTTGAATAAAAGCACGACACAATAGAGTGACTTAGGTAGCATGGAATTAAATATGAACATTGACATAAGTCCATGCCACATGAGGCATCAATAAATTCTCCATAGAGACTAGAAGAATAACCAGTCAGAGGAGTAAAAATTCTGTGTAACCTGTTCAATTTCCTAAATCCATACTAAACCCAAACGGTTGAGACATAGAATCAAAACTTTGTTCTTTGTTCAAGGGTGACACGAGTACTACCAAAAAATGAAAAGAAGAATATTTCCCATGATCTTTTAATATTATAAAGATTGAAAAATAATAAAAGAATGCTAAAGTACAGTAGAGGAAAAGAGTGTTGCAGGAAAGAAAACTAGTTTCAAACACAATGAACATATCTATGCTCAATGCAAGGAAACATGTGAATGATATGGATACTTGGGGGAATGTTTCCTCCTAGGATATTGGTTTTAGGTCACAAAAGAAAAGAATACAAGGCTAGAAAATTATGATAATGCATAAGAAATAAGCTAAATAACAACAAGATGAAGCCAACATTAGGCTCAAAAGCACATGTATTAAATATGCAATGCAATTACAACTTAACAAAAAAAAGGATGGCCCATTGGGTAATAGCCAAAATAAAAATAAGAAGAAGATATGAGGCTTCAACACAAAGTCATGGTGGGACTAAATAGGGCTCCTGAGCCTATGTAAGTACTTCAACATTGGTTCCAAATTGCAAATAAGGTTCTAACTAGGTAACCCATGAACGATGGGCTCTACCACATGAATTACAACACTTATAAAAAAATAGGAGGTTCCATGTCACAACTGAGTGGGGTCGATCCCAAGGAAAAATTAACTAGGAAATGGATAATGAAAAAATGCATGGAGGGAAAAATCTAACCTATATGTCATCTTCAAGATCATTACTTGTCATAATGGATTGACATGATGAAAAGGTACCAAATAAGAATGTCTTTAAATTCATGCATATATGACCAATAACACTCACCCAAAAGTTAATAAATCCAATATAGAAACCTCCGATAACAACATGTGTTGTGGAATACAAAACTTGAAAACCCAAAAAGTACAATATGGTACAAAGCACCACATAACCTTGTGGCTTATGCATAATACTTCTTTAGGTAGAGCCCATTTCTAGGCTCATGCCAAGGGTTTCTTTGGTAGCCAACCTGTAAAGCTTCTAGTTCAGGAAGAGGTTGAAAATTTATAATCATATCTTCAAGGATTGCCTCATCTTAAGGCAATTCAACATCTGGAAAAATGGGACTCGACAATGCACAAATACCAGGGCTTGAGGTCTCACAAATAATAATATCATACTTGAGAGGAAACTTAAGAGTGCTTGGGCCAATAGAGGGAATCAAAGGATACTATACCCCCATTGGATAAACCACATGATCAATTGTCGAGACATTTTCTCGAGAAGGAAAACATGACTTTAAATATCCTTTCTTAGAAGAAATTGAACACCAAGGATATGATACCACACAATTCACCCATGGTGGGGAGGAGTCTATTCGAACACTAGGAACATACAAAGGAGAAACCTGAGATAAATCTGAATTGGGATGGTGATTATCAAATGAAAGATGATCAATAGTGACAATTCTTTTTATGTGAGGAAAATGCATCACACGAAAGAGCGTATACACCACAACATTCATATCATAAACATAATCACACCCAAGAATCATATAGAATTTGAAAGGGCCATGCACCATTGAAATATTGACTAGAATAGTCTTCCTACTTAACGTGATAGGAAACTAAGGAAGAATCCCCAAATATTTACTAGGTCTTATATCGAAATTCTAGCAACTCACTGGTAGCTGACACAATCTTATGACAATCCAAATATTCAAAATATGAGGAGGATAAAATGCTTGCAAAGTCTCCTTCCTCTACAATACATCGATAAATACCTTTTGAATTAACTTTAACCATTATTTGAAATGGGGCAGAAGAAGGAAGGAGAGGCTCATTAAGATCATTCCAATCAAAGGAAACCATCCTAGGACTTGGAGGGAGCATAATCAAAGAGAGTGGAATGTCCCTTTATTCAAAAGGTACTGAATTGGAAATGCTAAATACATAGTCTATAGATGCATCACTCCCAAAAAGAAGAGTGGTATCAACTAAATATTGCATCAGATCGACTACTTTCTCAATGGATGGTTGAATAGGTTGCGAGACAACATGGTCAAGAGATGCAACACCCTCCAAAAGAAGAGTGGGATCAACTGAAGATTGAACCGGCATGACCATTTCATTAACCAATGAATGAATAGGTTTTTGAGAAATGGAAGATGACTCAGGACTAGAAGGAATGTCAGATAAGGACCATGCTCTTAGTACCATCAAAATACTATAGCACATATGAGTAAGGTGATATCCCTTGCAAAGCTTACATGTGAACTTAGGATTACATCCTATTCATCTAGGTTTCTCAACACTATCAATGCCTCCAGCATGACTTGCAGTGGATGGTGGGTTTCCCCCAACATGACTTGCAGTGGATGGTTGTTTGTCTACACATGAATTGTAGAGGTTAGGTGATTTCTCCGAACATGACTTGTAGTGGTTGGCTTCTTGTCTTCAACATGACTCACAAATTTTGTTGATATATGTCCAATATGAATGGAAGCGACTAGACTTTCACCCCCAACATGATAAGTAGATTCTAGGTGTTGGTATTGAACATGAATCGTATAGGTTGGTTACCTAATGATAGTATCACTTGCAATTACTGGACTTGCACTCCCAACATGACTTGTAGAGTGGTGAATTGTCTCCAACATGACTCAAAGAGGTTGGTGAAATATTTCCAGTATGACTTGGTATCACTGCATTTGCACTTCCATCATTACTTGCAAAGGATTGTTTCTTTCCCCCAACATGACCTGTAGAGGATGGTTGCTTTCCCCCATCATGACTTGGAGAGGTTGGTGATAGATCTCCAACATGAATATCAGAGGTTGGTGACTTACTCTTCTTATTCTTCCTCTTCCTATTCCTTTTAGGATTCTGGTTACTAGTAGAAAGAATTTCACTAGATGATACAAAAGGAGGAGTAGACTTCCCTGATGAAAAAGGAAAAAAATACACATTAATTTTATGCCCATGAAATAAATTTCTTATATGAGAAGAATCAATAGAATTCAAGACATTCAAAGTGATCCAAAACCAAACTAGTAGTCCAACATTCAACCCAGGAATGTTCAAAGTGACCATCAAGGGGACAACAACATTTCCAATGAAAGGAAAAGAACAATAATCCCCTTGAGAAGGGGTCCCTTGGTTGGTATCCTCAAGAAATTTATCCATGAAATTCTTATGCATAGGTTCATCCCTTGTGGGATTGTTCACGTCTGCAAAATTCCCACACACTGACTCTAGTGAAACAATGGTATAAAAACCCAGGGCTTCTAGAAGATGACTCCATGCTTTCAAGAGAAATACTGGGGTCCTTCTTGTCTGACATAGTAGTTGGTCGATCTCCTTGAATAAAAAATAAAAAAGCATCAGCATAGACACAAACTAAGGAAAACTATACAAATCAAGACTCCACTAAAAATTCCTTAGAGAAATATCACGAATGAACAACTTATTCAAAAATTTATCCCAGGTGGATAAGGTCTTGAGTCCAAAGCAATGAAAAAGTGGAAAGGGACCTCTTGGAAACCGAAATGGGTTAATCAAGTCTCAAGACCAATGAACAGATGAGTGAGAAGAAATTGCCTTGATGTCCACTTACCAACCCTACTCGGTTCTAGTAACCCTCTCTTCGCGGGGTACCCTTCAGGGGTATTGATAGTGTGATGCAATGTCTACCTTAGGTACTATGGGAAACCCCCACATTCACCTCTATGATTCCTAGGAAAGGAATCTATGGTTACCAATTTGTAGTCGATTTCTAGGGCTACAATCGATAGTCGGGATTGTGTAATGCCCATCAATATATATATCTAACATTGTTATATTCACGAGCATTTATTTATTTTTAACAGCATAATACAATATCTAATCAACATGATATCAATCTGCTTACCAGCAACTTAAACAATTTAGATTCATCAAATAAATCCATAGCAGAATAAATAATTACATAACTCAACAAGGTACCTGATTCTGATGCTATCTCTGTTGCCAGCTGCCTTCCTTATGCTACCTGCTACACAGTCCAGTCCTGCAAACACAGAAAATAATTGCCCAAAACCTCCTGTCCACCCTGCCAACTAGGAAAAACAACCTAGCTCCAGGATATCTACGGATATCCTGGCCCTCCGAGCCCAAAACCTCTAGCAA
>ML792739.1:203534-214429 GCA_009831015.1 Picea engelmannii
ATTAGTTGTAATTATACCTCCTAGTCTCCTGTATATACCAAGGAGACATTTTCATTTTGAATCATCTTGTACTTGAACATTTAAGTGGGGTAAAAGGAGGTTGCCCCCTCGAAGAGGCTTATTATCTGAAATTATCTCTTTTTTAAGGCGTTGTGTACTTTTCCTGAGTTTTTTCTATACTATATTGATGTTTGGTTCTTAACACCCCATCATCCAGCATTAGGAACAACAAAAGGCCAAATATTTGGAAGAAATCACATGAAAAGATTGAAAGGACCCACCACCAGTTATGTCTCTCACGTGCACCACATGGAATAGTGTATGAAAGTGACCCTCTGAATAACATACAATAATGAAGATTGTCGATAGAGGTGAGGAAACCACCAATGGGGACAAATGGAATCCAAGGTATTATATGAATCCCAATGTGGATAATTTTCTTGCCAATGAACATAAGGGAAACCACTAAATCAACAACCAATGATGAAATGTCATCTACTAAGTACAAGGTCACCTATCAATGATGCAAATATGTCCAGGGTGCAACTCTACATCAAAATCTTAGAGCAATGTGTCATAGTCGATAAGAGTTGAGTCACTAGGAAAAATTCCAAGGGGACCTTCCATACCATCACGAGTATGGGAAAAATATACTTGTGATTCTAAGAAGTACTTGACATATGGGAAGGTCGTCTTGTAAAGTCGGGAATGATGAGGAATGGACAACAAAAGATAAAAATTACCTTGAACAAAAGCACGACACAATAGAGTGACTTGGGTAGCATGGATTGAAAGATGAACATTGACAGAAATCTGTGACCCACGAGGAAAATTCCAAAGGGTTTGGAGTGAAGGTGTAGAAATAGGCTCAAATCCACTATTTTGGGAGATTTCTTATATTTTTAAGAAACTTCAAAGGGAGGAAAAGTGACCCAAGACATTAAAACTAGAAAAATTTTCTTACTCAACATTTGATCTTCTCAATAATCTAGACAACTTTGTTGTAGTTAAATTTTTTTTTTTTTTCTTTGTTTGAAAGATAACAATTTTCAAAAAGTGTAAAAAGGATGAAGTTGACAATTCCAAATTGATGTAGAAAATTGTTGGAGCATCATATCACCAAGAATAAGGTTTTTTAGTGTTCACAATTAGAAGTATTAAATATGAACCCAATACAAACATTTTCATAGTTCTTGTTAGATTTTCTTCTACGAACATAAGAATTAGGTCTCCAAGCTTGACTTGACCAGTGAGACAAATGTAGAAAATAGGCAAAAATGATAACTTCTGAGAGCCATAACTTTTAGATTAGAGCTCAGAATTGAGCATGGTTATAATGATTGGATATATAATTTAGAGGAAAATATAATAGAAGGTTATGATTTCCAAAATATGTTTCTAGTTATTTTAAAAATTTAGCAGAACAAAGCCTTTGGGATTTAGTGGACAATGTAATTGTCAATGTGCATAATCTCCAAAATATCCTAAAATTTGGAAAAAAATTGTATGGTGATATAGGAGTGTGCTAGAGGTGAAAATGAATAAGGATGATTGCAAATACTTGATTATGATTCTTTCATTATAGTGTGGGGGCACAATTGGATGGATAAAAGTATGGTAGTCCAAGATGCATATTAGTTATTAGGTTGAAGGTTGGACCAAGAATAGTTGTTGGAGTTTTGAATAAGAATGCATGGATGGTATTTATTTTGATCAATATGTGTAATTTGAATTGAAAACTAGAGATATGATAGCTATTTATTATTGGAGTTGGTTATTGTATTCCACAAAAGAATATTTAGTAAAGGTATGGAAGACACCAATATATAGAGAAGACCTATGAGAATCCTGATCATTGAAGTTGGTTATTATATACAAACAAGAAATAGTGATAAGTACATGGAATATGGAATATACTAATAGATAAAGAATGACAATGATATGCATGAAAACAAGGAAGTAAGTTCCTAGCCTCCCAGTGGTAAGGAAATACATCAATGTGATTGAGGTTAGAGAGCTCAAATGGTAAAGGAAAATTTCCAAGTAAAGAGAATATGCATGTGAAGTGATGGATGAACGATGTGATGGGTGGACCATCCACATGAAAAGGTTATGTGGATTCCTCAAAGAGTTAAAGGACATGGAACAAAAACTTAGGTGTAAGAGATGAGAAGAAGAGGATAAACTTCAATTCATGTGAAGGATGCCAATGATGGAATAAAGTACTCCTTGGCATAGACGAGTCTTGGTAGATATAATTAAAGTTGGTGGAGAATTCTCCATGGAAATAAAAGGAAATATTCCATAATTAAATAAGTTCTAAAGACAATTGGAGATAGGCAAGGGTACAATATGTCATATGGTGGACGATATTGCATCATTAAAGAAATGATTCTAGTAGTGAATGATAATTGTTAGATGAGGAAAAAGGAAGTAGATGTTGAGGATGTAATGCTAATATGGTATATGGGTTGGACATGAGGAATGTCCAAGTTGGGCTTCACTATAATTGATCAAGATAATGGATTAGCAATTCAAAGGTGATCAAAGTGAGAGCACACAATTTTTCCAAAACCTAGTGGGATTTGAGGACAACAAAATATAGAAAACGAAACTAAGAAATGAAAAATGAAGCTATAGGCTAAGGAAATTGTTGTAGTAGTAAATGGTGAACATGGCTAGCAAGGTAGCTATGCTAATGTGGGGGATTTTTTTACCTTTAATTTTTTTTTTTATAAGAAGTATCATTGTATGCTTTAAAGGTAGCAAGTGAAAATGTATATGTATGCTACTTGTGTGAGAAAATAATAGCTAATGATGTGATTGGAATTAAGACTATGGAATTGGATAAACTATGATAAAGAATTTCAGGCTATGCAGAGAAAATTGGAAGAGATAATTCCTTAACTCTTCTCTTGAAACATTGTTTATATTTCTTAAGAATGATGAAGTTGTTATATGTAGGGATATGAATGCTGGAAAATGAAAGAGAATAGAATAGTTGGAATGCATATGCACTAGTGATCATATTGAAAGATAATGCATAGTGCATATAAATATGCTTGTGAATACATGTGAAATTACATTTTTCCTAAGATTAATATGTTGTACCTATGTAATGAGTATGAAATAATGATTAAATGTGATTGATGATGTTTGGGTAACTAGAAAAGTTTGAACATGTCTAAATATGTTGACGATACTACTACTTAGGATAGTTATATTTGTGAATAAAGGATAAGGACAAGAAAATGTCGATCAAGGGTTGGTGAAAGGATTGTGTAAGATTATATAAGACACCAACTAATCAGGTAACGTCATAGATGTTTATGGAAGCCATGTTGGTATAGAATTATTTATGATTATAGTACATAGGTGCTGAAGGGAATTTGGGTGAGAACTATTTTAGTCATGATTTGTTATCATAAGTTGATATGTTTATATGGTTGAATGAATTATGTGAGCAATACCTAGGCAAGGTATGGTAAGGGTAGGAAGTCTTGGACATACAATATTTATTAAAATATAGAATGCATTCATATGAGTTTGTTGACAGGTCTAAAAGGCATGTCAAGTAGGTAAGGGAAAATTCCTGGTGGAAGGTCCCAATTAGATCTACTCTTGTTTGGGATGGCACTTCCAACCAATATGTGGGATTGGTTGCCACTTAAGTTTTTTCAATTATAAACTAGAGAATATATTTTCCTCTACACAATTCTAGTTAAGAATGAAGAAAACTATCTACAACTAAATTAAAAATATTCTATTCTAATCCTATTCTATTCTATCCTATCTTGATCAGGAGCAATTCTAAAAAAAAAAAAGACACAACATGAGATAGTATTATTGACAGTAGAATTAGTTCATAACAATCAATAATAGATTAGAAAAATAAAACCATATGTTAACTCACAAATAGTTGCAGAGTAGACCTATAACATTACCCCTGTATCTACTAGAAATCACAAAATCATAAGCATCTCAAATAGTATACACATAAATAGTTCAGACGAAAAACATTAAAGAAACTTATAAGACAAAAATATATGCATAGTAGTCCCATACATATTTTCCAATAGTCATGGCTTCAAAATTTCGTTCTACTCTTTCTTATCTTAGAAATAGTGGTATCATTTGATATTACAATGGGAAAAAGTCCTTCTATCTTCGTTGGAGCTCTCTTTTATAAGAAAAGAGGGTCTCTTTACATTTCGTAACTGTCATCATTTTATATGAAAGTCACATCTTATTGCTTTTTATACTTTTGTCTTACATACAATTTGAAAAATTTATACAACACTACGTATACAATTTAGGAAGATGGAAGAAATGTTTCTCTATATGAAGTCCATGTGTCGAGCCTTTGGGATATGTCCTTGATCTTGTCCATTTGTATTTTTTCCATCTGGATCTCCCCATGAAGAATTCTCCTTTTTACTTCTAGCTTGAGATATTTTTGGATTTGTTTTACATAGGTATTTACAAGAGTGGCCACCTACACTAGTCTTATGAGATAATTATCCATGACCCATTGATTTACTTCACTCATGAGTTTGATGACCTGTTTTATTTGATCTATGTTTTTCTCCACATTTAATATTCTAAGTTTGCTGGCTTCTTCTTGATTTAGTTCATCCATGTTTGTCATGTCTAAATTTCCTAGGATGTCATTTGTACAGATCCACAATTTGAAACATGCCTTATTGGTGTCTTTGACTAGCTCTTCGACATCCTCACATGCTTCTTTCTGGCTATTCAAAATCAATGAGTCTTCTTCTTTTCTCTCTTGATGTATTTGGGTACTCCTAGAGGGGAGTCTTCATATTTTTCCTACTAGTATACTATTGTATTAAAAGTTCCTTCTATTTCTAGTCTGTTGTGCTTGATCTCACCTACTCGATCCAAAAGCTTAGTCAATTCACTATGAGAATATTATATCATGTTTATCTTAGTGAACATATTATTTTGATCTTCCCTCAGCTCCTCATTAACAACAATGGATTTCTTTCATCACCTTAAAAATATTCCCAATATTGTTACTAATTTTTAGTTTTGTTTCTATCTTCTATATCCTCTCTTAAAATTCACTAATTCTCATTCCCCACTGCTCAGAGAGAGAAAATTTTCCTCAATAGTTTGTTTCCATTGTCCCTATTTCTTTTAAGTGGATTTCTTTCACTTTTTCTATTTCTACCAAATTTAGTTGATATTGTGTATTGAACTTCCTTTCAAATTCATTTTCTCTCTACTTCAAATGATCTTCTAGAGATGTGACCCTTGCTTTATAACTATCTTTGGAAGCATTCAATTCACTGATAGTTATCATATTAGTACCTACAAATGCATGGAGAGAAAATGTTGTATCATTTTCTTCTTTTTGGGGGTTATCCTGGCCTAATTTCCATGAGATAGACTTGTGGGGTATTTGTTGAATACTAGTGGCTCCTTCTATACTTTCTCTCTTAGTAGGTCCTTTTGATATTTCCTTATTAGATTTTGTATAACCATACTCATCTAATTCCACCACTTCATAATCAAAGTCTTTGAATTTAATTGTGGCATAGGTGAAACCAAGTGATATAGTATTTAAAGAAGTACCTAGATTAATAGGATTACCCAGGTATGCCATTTTCTTTAGAAAATTTGAATTCACCTTTTTATATTTTTCCTCTTTATTTTTCCTCCTCTCAAATTCCTTTGCCTCCCTAACCTTCTCCTCTTCTTCCTTCTTTCTTTTCTCAACCTCTATTTCTTCTTTGGCCTTCTCCTCTTCTGCAACCCTTCTTTTCTCCTCAGATTTCATCTTCAGTTCTTATTCTTTATTCTTTTTCTCCTCTACCACTTTCAGAGATGCTTTCTTTTTAATCTGTTCTACTTATGTATCCTTCTTCCTTTCTTCCTCTTTATTTTTCATTTCTTCTTCCTTATCCTTTAGGACTGCATTTTCTCTTTTCTTCCAGCTCAGTATTTTTCATGTCCTCTTTCTCTTCCTTCTTTGTTTCTTCTTCCTCTTTTTTCCTTTTGATTTCATTCTCCCTATTTCTAGCCTCTTCCTCTTCCTCTTTCTACTTATACCTTTATTCTTCCTACATGGATTTATTATATCTTTCTTCCTTCTTATCCGCTTCAAATTTCTTTCTTTCTTCTTCTTTTTCTTTGTCCCTAACCAAAAGTAGTTCAAACTTCTCTTATGTTATATTTTTACATTCATCCTCCTATACTTGTAATATTTACTACCTTTTTCATCCTGAATTATATTTTCCACTTGTCAAATAATAGGGCTCCCTTAAAAAATTCCTCTGACATATTAATCTCATGAAAAAAAGGGTTTATCAGACCTACAAACTTGATATGATCCCTCACAACTCCTCTTGGATCATGTTTTCCTGGTTCTCTAGTGAACACAAAAAGTTCTTTAAGGATTGCAACATATTTTTGGGCATGGGGAATATTCAGTTATGTGAATCTCCCTACCTTAACGGGGAACTTGGGCCAAATTATTTTTGAACTTGCATCTAGAAAATAGGTTATCCCTTCTTCCACAGTTTGATATTCAATTGCCCTGCTCAGTTGTTTATATGGGAAATATTTTGGAAGGATATGAGGGGCTCGTACACAACCATACTATATATTTTAACCTTGTACAAATAATTAATGCAAGCTAATTCTTAATAAAACAAAAAATATACTATTAGTCACCAATAATTTTTTTTATGTCCTAGGGTTAGGATTCTAAAATTAGCGAAGACACTAAACGGTTTGGAGGAATGAAAAATTGGAAGGAAGGTTAAAAATGGAATAAAGCAGTTAAATTCGATAGAAAGGTTAATTAGATTAGGTATGAAGTAATTTTGATCATGATCCATCAAAATTGACGACCATGAAGAATTGTGTAGTTTGAAGTTGTGTGGGGGATAATTCTAAAAACCGGTCCTGCAATCCAAACCGTGGTTTCCATTGGAGCATACATGTCAGTGCTAAGTTGATTGTGGAGAGAAAAGTGGGTTGTTCCAAAACCTTTTGTCCACATATCCACAAAGTGAAAAGTATAAATGTAGATTTGAAATTTTATTTTTTATTATTTTCAAACTCATGAACAGTTGGAAGACTGTCACGATCACCATTTTATGTTGTAGCACCAAATTTGCACCATCACAGTTCACTTCTAGGTATTTATCTTGTCACCATGGATCCCATAGTATTCTCAGTAGAAGAGAAAGACCTTGAAAGTAATGAGAAATCCCTAATTGACAGAGCTGTAGATGTATTTGACCCTAATATCACTATTTCCCCCATGTTTGTGTCTCAAAGCAACTTGGACAATATAAAGGAAAATATTATTCCATTTTTAGAAGTAGTCTGGGACTCCATTGTCCTGTATGTTTTTGAGGTTTCTTTCCCATTTCCTAAATTCGTAGGTTGGTGCACTAAGCAATATTCCCATTCAGAAAGGGTAATTGTCAATAAACAAGGGTGTCAAGGCCTATGCAGAATAAATAATATGTCGATATGAAAGTAACACAATATCCCAGAGTCATTTTCCTTTAATTCCGATCCATTAAATGAAGAAAAAGTGATTATGGTTTACAGAGAATGTCAACAAGATCTCAAACGTCAATTTCTACAAGTCATTAAACTAGAACAAATGTCAGAGAATCTGTCCTTACCAATAAGTATCAACATGATGGTCATTGACGTTTAGTGGGTATGTGATCTGAATTTATGCAAGAACACAACATAATACACAAATAACCATGAATACAAAGATGCAATGGCAATAACACTTCATTTCATCAATATCAAAGAACTGAAATATGTTTATAGACATAATAGAAATAAACTAGCTAGGGCATTGGTAGCTTATCTCTGAGAATAGATGTGGCGCCTACAGGCCTCTAAAATTTGTGTTGCAATGAGGCTCGAAGGCCTATATGTTATTGAGAAACAATGGAAACCCTAAACATCCAAAAACCTAACCCTAGGAGATGAAACGCTAGAATATGGGCCCCGTCGGGGTAAATTGGTACATCAATTTCCCGGGGTCGTAACTTTTGCATACTATCTCCGTTTGACACATATGATACATCGTTAGAAATATCTATTAGAGGAATACAAATATTTACAATAGATATTATGGTTTAGAATGAATGAATATTCATCGACCGGTTGATGCCCAAAAAACATCGTTTAGGGCCTCAAAATGGCTCTGGAAGTTCAGGACCCAAAAAACTGCCAAAAATAGTAAATTGTGCTACAATTAAGGAAACTGAAAAACTAAAAGAAACAATGGTGGGGGTCCAAGTGGAATAGTAGGGTGGACAAAAATATGCACATGGATCATTCCTCCCCCCTTAGGAATAAATGGTCCCTATTGCGTTGAATTCCTCCATGAGATGAGGAAACTTCTGCTGACCTTGCTCCTTGGTGAGCCACTTTCCCTGGTGAGGGAGTTGGCTTGCATTGACAATTTGATATAGCTAGTTCCTATGCTGAGGGGTGTTCTTGATCTATGTGTCCAAAATCTGATCAGTTGTGGCTTGTTCCATGCAGTCTGGGTTTAACTTTGTTGGTGTGAGTTGTTCTGCCATGTCGGATGTGTCTAGTAGAGGTGGAAAGTAAGTCCGAAGGTGGTCCACATTGAACATTGGGTGCAGACCAAGGAATGGTGGGATACTGAGATCAAAGGCATTGTCCCATACAACCTTGGTGATGGTGTATGACCCATATCGTAGCAGGAGAAGCTTGCGGTGGGGTCCAACGAGGCACTCCTTTTGCAAATGTAGCCACACTTTGTCGCCCACCTGGAGTTGTGTTGCACCCGATGCTGATCATGCCACTGCTTGTAATTAGCATTGGCTCTATCCAATATGTCATGAACTTGTTGGAGAATGTGATGAATGCACTCTATGAATCTGTTTGCCTTGGAAGCTTCAGACTGGACATGAGCCGAATCAGCCTGAGTAGCTGCAAATGGTATGACTACGTCAATGGGACATAGTGGTTGGAATCCCAAGCCCACCTGAAAGGGGATGCGGTCAGTTATGATGTGGAGGGCCTGGTTATAGTTATGTTGTACATAGGGGAGGCTCTCATCCCATGTGCATTGATTCTTTGAGTTGTACATGCGCAAAATGTGTACGGTCATCCCGTTGATGACCTCTATCTAGCCATTAGTTTGGGGATGGAAAGTTGTGGAATTGGTGAGCTTGGTGTCCAGCATTGACCGGAGGCTAGACCAAAATGTAATGAGGAACCTTATATCTCGATCAGAGATGATATACTAGGGGATCCAAAAGTGTACCCACACTCGTTCAAACAAGAGATTAGCAATGGCTTATGCTGTCATATTCTTCTTGCAGGTCGCCATAATGGCCATCTTTGAGAATCTGTTGACGACCACGAAAAAAAAGTCATTTCCATGCTTAGTATAAGGAAGGACTGACATGTACTCAATGGATATGGATTCCCAAGGTCAAATAGGGGTAGGCAACATATTATAAAGGCCTTTCTTCTTGATGGTCAGTTTGGCAATGGCAGAGCAAGATCTGATGTACTTCTCAACATCCTGTCGAAGGTTTGGCCAATAGAATTATTTCTGCATTACCCCACTATTTTCTCGACCCCAAAATTCCTAGCAACCCGACTATAGTGCGCTTCTCAAATCATATTGGCATGCTAGTTTGAAGGGACACAAATGTGTCCCAGGTGGCATAATAGAGCATCCTGGAGGTGAAAATTTGGAACTCGGTTACCCTCCAAGAGGGTCTTGTATGTGTGGCTGAAATCTAGATCGCTCTTGTAGATAAGTAGCCAATCAGAAGTCTCATGTTGATCTAGGTGGATATTGGGGGCCACCCACCTTTTCCAAATGTCTCAAAACAGTTTTCTGGCCATTTTGGCAATTTACTATTTTTAGCAGGTTTTCACTTCCGGGGCCATTTTGAGGGCCTAAATGAAGTTTTTTCAAGATCCAGGTTCTCAATGATAGATGATGGCATGATTGAGCCCCCAAAATTAATCTCCTCGATGATACCTTTCCAACGAGATATCACACGCCTAAAACGAAGATCGTATGCAAAAATTACGACCCCGGGAAGTTGATGCACCAACTTACCCAAACGGGGCCCACATGACTTTTGGCGCTTCATCTCCTAGGGTTAGGTTTTTGGATGTCTAGGACTTTTGGAATTCCTGATTATTGTAAAAATGCCTCCAGAGCCTCATTGTAACCATCTTCTTGCGAATGCGAGTAGCCGTCACATCTCTTTTCAGAGATAAGCTGCCACCATTCTAGCGAGTCTTTCACTCTGTATTTTTACAGTCTCTGTACATTTCTTTCATTAATAGAAATCGTGTATTACTGTATCTCTGTGTTTATGGTTTCATCTCTGATATATTTCTGTTATATTATTGGATATACGCAATATCTCTGTGCATTTCTTTGTTATATCTCCGCTCTCATTTCGTGCCGAAAATAATCCGGATCAATGGTATCAGAGCAGGCTGCTCTTGTTCATTTTTTTCAGTGCATGTCCCTGACGAGGTCTGAGTATAGCAAGTTGGGTCTCGAGCTTGTCTCTCTTGAGGACAATCTCTCTCGCACACCCAAGAAACCCTCAATGGCGGAAGAAAATAAAAATGATGGAGCAGACGATCCTATCAGTCTGTTGCTTGAGCAAGCTCTCACGTGACAGAGGGACGAAATGATGGAGAATTTTTCCCACATCCTTCAATGCCTGCCGATAGCATCATGCACATCTTCATCAAGCGACCACTTTGGAGGCACCTCACCTTTCAAGGTACAGGTTAATTTTGATATTCCCGTATTTGAAGGTCAAATAGATGCAGATGCCCTAGATAAATGGTTAAATCTGCTAGAAGGTTATTTCTCTGTT
>ML792739.1:237013-252456 GCA_009831015.1 Picea engelmannii
TTTTATTATGAGCAATGTAAGATCAATACAATAGATGGCCGATCTGGCATAAACCTCAGATGGCCGTACAAGCAATAGATATGAGCTGCTACAAAATGCTCCCACTAATACAAAATAATGCCTCCAAAGGCTGAATAAGAAATGAAGATCAATACAAGTAGATGTGAATGCCAAACTCTCCAGCTGAAGAATGTCACGCTCCAATAGAAGGCTGAAACCCTCAATAACTCGGTCGTGCTGCCAAAAGTGTCCAATAACTCTAATAAATATGCCAATTGATAGATCGGGCAACTGCAAGGAAAACCCAGATGTCCAAATTCCCAAATCCACTCTCAAACTCCGTAGATCTGAATTCTCCACTGAATCGTGTGCCCCACTGGATGACTGAAACCCTAGCTAGTTTGACCCTGATGAAGGAGATCTCCAAATGACCTGAAACTCTCCAAGAATATAGATCGGGTGATGGTAAGAACAAACCAGGTGCCTGGATCTCTAAGATCCCTCTCAATCGCTGTAGATCTGAAATCTCCACTGAATGGTGCACCCCACTGGATGACTGAAACCTTAGCAGGTTCGGCCCTGATGAAGGAGGCCTCCAAATTCTACGAAACTCTCCAAGAATATAGATCGGGCTATGAGAACCCTATGGGAGAAGTTTCAGGCTCAGATCTCAAGCAGATCTCCCTAGATCTGAGTTTTACTGAATCACCAGACGTCCCCTATGGCTCCAAGACGTCCCAATCTGCAAACAGATGTAGAATGATGATAACCCTCCAGAAAATCCCTCAAACTGATGGTCCTGCACCTCCTGAAGCACTATATGGAGATGGGCCGAGACTAGAATGGTGTGGAGGAGTCTTTCATCCCCGAGACCAAGCTGCGGAACAAGGTGAGTGGATATTTCACCATTGAGTTGCTCACAAGGGTTTGTACAACAAAACCCCCAAACTGAATGCTCAAGAGCAATAGCAAATTCTAATCCAAAACCAGAATGAGTAATAGGTGCACCCTAGCCTCTTACTTATACTTTTCCTTCTAATTCTCTGTTGAGTTAGGTTAACTCCCAGGGTTAATCTTCTATTCTTCTGTTGAGTTATCTTTTACTCCTTTCCTTTTCCTTTCTTAAGTCAACTTAAAAATATAACTTTTAAAAATATAAGTCATGTGCAGAAAGGTAGCGGAGATAACCCCTCCAAAGCTAGACCAATCATAGTGGATAACACATATAGAAGGCTTTTCTCGGGATTCGGTCGTTTGCATTTTCCACAGGGCTTAGTGGGTCTCTAATATGTTCGAGGTCCTCAGTTGTATTCTAGACCATTTTCTCTCAATACCCTTGACAAGTTTCAAGCTCGATACCCTGCTCATTGTGGTCTACCCGACTTTCGACTGTACCCGCCTGGTGACTGTTCGCGCGCTGGCAACCTAGTTGCCAATATTTTTTAGGGACATACATAGGTGACTGTGGGGGTATACCATGGTACCTAGGAAAGAAATCGGTCCATGATTTGTAGAGTATACCCAGAGGGTGCTTCCATGTTCGAGTTTCACTTGCACCGGTAAGTTGCTCTAGTGTTGGTTGTTGTAACTGTTCTTCCAATTAATTTAGTGTTTGCCTGTCTTATCTTCTAGGGACCTTTTTTAGTGTGTGTTACTTTTGAATGTTTAGAATACCTTAGAGTGTCTTTGATCTTATCACATAGTGGAGGATCACGAGCTCCACCAATCACGAAGGCTTCTTGGCCTGCCACCGGTTACACTGGAGCCACCCCCGCCACCATTAAGGCAAAATCTAGGCCAACAAGGGTCTTTTGAAGCGACCGGGTTACAAGCCATTATGCTCAACCAACCCTCAGAGGAATAAACCATTTTGGACCTTGAAGCAACTACTCTTGGCCCAGTTGAAACCCCAACCACTGATTTCTTGGCACCTTTCATCGTACCAATTCAATTTTATGAGTGCCAGACAGTGTTGCACACAACAATGGAAACAAATGTTGTTACTCCTTCTGGGAATTCTTCAATTCCCACCACGGTTTTCACCACAGGAGAGATTTTGCCTCCTAACCCACCGTCATCGGTCCGAGCCACCATGGTCTCGACTGCTTCTACATTGCACAGTGGTCTGATCCCATCTTTGGCGGCGACCAAAACCCCTTTCGGACCAAATGCGATAGGCCCTCCGTTCTCATACGAGATGCCTAGTTCGGGTATAAGTCCTTTACTTTCTTACTCCACTTTACAAACTTTAGGTCTAGGGGTAGGGAGCTCTAGCGCTCCTCTACAAGGTCACATGGGGGGCACTCCTGCTCCTTTTATTGCTTTCCCTTATGGAGGAGGTCATATCCATCCTTCATCCCCTTCACTTGGCGGCTCGCATCAGCCATCCACTGGGAAACCTACACACAATAGTTTATTTGGAGTGGGGAATCAAGGACCACCTTCGCATAGTATGCTGGTAGGTTCAACACCATTTTCTTTGAATGAAACATTTGGTAACAATACTTTCTCGTCAGCTGCTTTCTCGACTGGGGGAAACCCCATTTTTGGACAATCTACTCTTATGCAGGGTACTATTCCTGCCCAGGGGGAAAACTCAGCAGGACCTTGGAATTCAGGGCAGGGATCCGTTCTCTCATCTAGAATGCTAATCTGGGGTAATTCTTTCCACAATCAATGGAACCCCAGACAAACTACAATTCCCATCTCCATGGGACAACCATGGGGCAATCCTTCTCAGAGTCCTTCAAATATAATGCATGCCCAACCATTTATGTCCTATTTGGGAAATCAGCCAATGATGTCTCCACATATGCAAAATCCTTACGCTGTCCAGGGCCATGGTTTCTACCAGAATCCAGGCTAGCAACCAAACTTTTCCTGGCAACCTGGTGCCAGTCAAACTCCAGACCCCTTTTTCCCAGGTTATCACCAACAACCCAAAATTCCCTTCCTGGCGAATTTTCACTTGCTAGATTTGACAAGGTTGTTGAATGACCCTATTTGTCATGATCTGCATTGGCCTCCCATGCCAACGAAGTTGCCTTTGGACATCCCAAAGTTCGAAGCCAAACCCAACAAAGACCCAGGAGATCATGTGACTACCTTTCATATTTGGTGCTCATCTAACTCATTGAAATATGACTCTATATAGTTTCGATTTTTTCAACGTACTCTCATTGGGAGTGCCGCAAAATGGTACATTGAGCTCGATTGCCAAAGATACTCTTCTTTTGGAAAACTGGCAATGGATTTCCTGAACCATTTCCAGTTACCTGTGAGATACGATGCTGGCAAAGAGCTGCTCGCCAATTTTGAATAGACAACAACGGACCATATCTTTGATCACATCTGAGAATTGAGATGCTGAAAAAGTTTAATCAAGGTACCAGTCCCACCAGCATTCCTGCTTGAGTGGTTCCTTAAGTCTTTGGTCCCATAGTTATCCAAAGATGTCGCGACATCGAGAATATTCTCCAAAGAAGACACCATCATGAGAGCTCAACAGTTTGAGCTCATCTATTCTCAGTCTGGTTTATTATACAACATCTTTCCAGATGCACCACATTCAATACTAGATAAAACTAGACAGAGAGCTGGACCACATGCTGATGGTATTGTCGGTTCAGCAAAAACAAAGCCCGCTGAGCAATTGACAAAGTGGTTGTAGCAATTATCTATACAAAACACAATGACCAACCAAACTACTGCTTTGGTTGCTCCCCCTACCAAAACATCGGACATGCACACAATATAGTCAACTAACCCAAAGGCCACCCAGCAGCCTGAAGGGAAGAAAAAAAAATGAAAGAAGGGTAAGGGGGATAAAAAACCCACTGATAATGATGGCAAGGACAACACTGAAAAATGGAAGGCGAGGTATCCATGCAACTTGTGCATGGAAGACCACCTGACCCATATGTGTCCTCGACTTGTAGAGGCCCAGAAATTTGTCACGCAACAACAATAGGCGGTGTTGACTAATCCATTTCAACATGGGCAAAATCTAAATCAAGCCTTTGCAAGCATAGAAGGAGGCAACCAAGAACCCTTTCTACCTCCGAACAACCCCGCATACGCGAACGTATATATGGTTAGGGGTGATTATTTTATATCGACTAGAGCGCATGACTATAGTAAACCAAGCGCTTCTAAGAAGGGTAAAGAAGCTGACCTTCCATCTCTTCCTCTACCGATTGAGAATATGTTGGGAGAAATAATGACACGCATTCCAAAAGGTGCATTTAAAAAAGCTTCTCATAACCCAAACGCAAGGGCTACCCATAACTACTCTATGGTGGAGGATTTATCACACACTCCCTGTGCAATGTCTGCTTTGGAAGTCCTCCAAAGCTTCCCTTCTCAGAGGAAAGCCTTGTTAACCGCTTTAGGCTCTACCGATACTTGTAATCTGGGTATAATTATGTTGGATACAACCAAATTAAAACCTCATCTGCCTTACCACGTAGAGTTTCAGATAGTAGTGGCTTATCCCATGAAAAATTTTACTCGAAATATCTTCCGCATGGTGGTTGATGAGGGTGCCTCGACATGCGTTATGTCATTGGCATGTTGGAAGGTTATTGGCCAGCCCGTTTTGTCTCCATCACCTACTCTCCTCACTGCTTTCGACGCTCGTTCATTCTGATCACATGGAATCATTCCTTCTTTCCCCGTGTAGTTAGGAGGGAAGACCATGTGTGTTGAAGTAGAGGCAGTTGATGCTCCCCTCGACTATAACCTCTCATTAGGAAGGAGTTGGACTTATGCTATGCAAGTTGTGGTTGCTACAGTTTTCTGAGTCTTGTTGTTTCCACATGAGGGCCGGATAGTGACCATCGATCAATTGTGTTTCTCCAGACTTGACCCTTCTTTGGGGGTATCTACGGTCCTGATGATTGATAATCCTCAACCAGGTGTCGTTAACGCAGGGGTTGGTTTGTGCCCATCCTTGATGGGTACCTTCGATTACCCGCCCCCTCACGACGGCATCAAATTTATATCCAATCACAATAAGGTTATGATTTTTCAAGTTTCATCGTTTTGCATGACTTACTTCGAGGATCCTTGGATACTTCCTTCCCCATCAGCCACGATGGATGAGATAGGGCACTCGGGCATGGCCATGCCCTTGTCTGCAGCTGAAGTAGCATACTCTTTAGTTCAGCAAGCTTCAACTAACACTGATCTGACTCTTGCACAAGAGTTAGATCCACTTCTAGAGCCTATTTGGGCTCAGGGTTCTCTCGCTAACACTGATTTTTTAGACTTAGTCTTGCCTTCTGATGAAGCAGTAATCGAAGAAATGACTAGTCCAAACAAACCTTGGGAATATCTTCATCACAGATCATATTTTCTCCTAGAGTTAAGATGAATCAAAGCAAGAGAATTCACCATAACCATGACGGGAGATCAGTCATGCCCTATTAGTCTCTTAGCTACACATGAAATTTATGTTGAGGGTAATATGGAAACTATCGCTGAAACTATACCAATCAACATCTCCCAAAACCCTGGCATCATGGAGAACGTCTTCGTCGGAGCAGATTGCTCCCCTGAAGAGATTCAAATCTACACAAATCTTTTCAAATAATTTCACGATGTTTTTTCTTGGTTCTTATGAGGAAATGCCAGGTATCGATCCAAAAATAGTTGAACATGAGATCACAACGTATCCTGATGACAAGCCTATTCGGTAGAATCTTCATCCAGTTAATCCTAAGAAAGAAACAACCATTAAGGTTGAGGTTGAGAAATTGCTAAAGGAAGGTCTTATCTATCCTATCCATTTGACTCAATGGGTGTCAAATCCTGTGCCGGTCAATAAAAAACAAGGCACGATTCATGTATGTATCGATTTTCATGATTTGAACAAGGCATGTCCCAAAGATAATTTTCCAACACCATTCATTGACCAGATCATTGATGAATGTGCTGGTTGCAAAGCCTTTTCTTTCATGGAGGGTTTTTTGGGATATTATCAAATACAAATCAAACCCGAAGACCAACACAAAACAACATTCATTTGTTCTTGGGATACATTCGCATATCGTAAGATGCCATTTGGTCTTAAAAATGCTGGAGCAACCTTTCAGTGGGCCATGTATTTTGGTTTCCATGACCTCAAGAATATAGTTGAGGCCTATCTAGATGATTTAGCATCGCGATCTCAAAAGAGAACGAATCATACCACACACCTTAGACTTATCTTTGAATGTTTTCGCTACTTCCGGATTCGCGTGAATCCAAACAAGTGCAGCTTCTGCGTAACGTCATGACATTTGTTAGGTTTCATTGTATCAACAACAGGGATCATGGTCGATCCTGTCAAGGTGGAGGTAATAATCCAGTTGCCCCCCCCATGCACAATCCTTCAACTTCAGAGTCTACAAGGCAAGGTGAACTTTTTACGATGCTTCATTGCCAACTATGCCGAAATAACCAAGGGATTTATGCACTTACTGAAAAAATACATTCATTTTTATTGGGATGATGCCACTAAACGCTCTTTTGACGCATTAAAACATGCCCTCACAACTGCCCCTTTGCTCCAACAACCTAGCTATAACAAATATTTCTTATTATATCTAGCTGCAGCAGAGTCAACCATTGGCATGGTTTTAGTTCAAGAAGATGACTTGTTCTCAGAATACGTGATCTATTACCTGAGTCGAGGCCTCGTATGACTGGAACTCAATTATTCTCATATCAAAAAAATTGCATTGGAAACAGTGCATGTTGTTCAACGGTTCTGTCATTATGTTATGTTTCACAAGACCACTGTCATTGCTGTCGTGAATCCATTCCAGTACATGTTGACATGACAGGTAATAGGCGGAAAAATCAGTAGATGGATAGTCATCCTCTATGAGTTTGACTTAGACTTCGTTTCTGCAAAGTCCAAAAAGTCACTGGTCTTCACAGAGCTTATTTCAGAACTTTCGGTTGAGTCGGGTGACGTTGTGCTTGAAGAATCGACTATCCAGGGAGATATGTTTTTGATCACATCTTCAGATCCCTGGTACAAAGATATACTTATCTATCTCTAGACTTTGAAGTGCCCCACTTCTACTTCTCGTGATGAGCATCGACGTATATGCCATCAGGCTAAGAATTATCTCATACTCGATGATATGTTGTATCGGAGAGGTGTAGACTGCATCCTATGTCGATGTCTCACTCATGAGGAGGCAGATATCATGCTCAATGATTTCCATACTGGAGCTTGTGGCAGTCATTTGTCTGGGTTCGAAACAACCCAATAGATTCTATGAGAAGGTTACTTCTGGCTGACACTTATCAAAGATTGTATCGAATGGGTCAAGAAGTGCCTTCCATGCCAAATATTCTCTCAGAAGACGAGGGCACATCCCTCTCCCATGTTTTCCGTCATCATAGTTGGACCCTTCACCAAGTGGGGGATTCATTACACTACTTTCCACCCCCCTTCAGTAAGGTGGCACATCTATATCATCGTAGCTGTAGACTACTTCACAAAGTGGGTTGAAGCTATGCCAACGTTTAAACATGATGGAGAGACTGGAGATCTCTTTTTATTCAACCAGATCATAGAAAGGTTCAGTGTCCCAAGGGAGATTGTCACTAACCATGGCAGTCACTTTCAGAATCAGATGATGACCGAATTAACATCAAATATTGGGTTATGGCAAGAACATTCATCACCCTACTAACCCCAGGCTGATGGGAATGTGGAAGCTATAAACAAAACTCTTAATACTATTCTACAACGAACTATCAACTCAGCCAAGTCAAATTGGCATTTGATGTTATACTCAGCATTATGGACTTACCGAACATCTATTAAGACTACAACCGATTTATCACCTTTTCGACTTGTTTACGGGCTGGAGGCAGTCTTGCCCATCGAATGTCATATCCCGTCTCTAAAATTGGAAGTACAATTATTGCTAGACACTTCTCCACTCAAAGAACAGTTAGTATACCTTGAGTAGCTCAATGAACAATGTCGTGATGTGGTCCTGGCCAATGAGGCTCACAAACAGAAGGTCAAGTGTCAATATGATAGGCCCGTTCATCCTTGGATTTTCTCTGAAGGCGACCTTGTCCTGGTCTATGACCAAGATAAGGAACCCCTGGGGGCAGGTAAATTCAAACCCATGTGGTTCGGGCCTTGCATAATAAAAGAGGTATTAAAAAAGGGCACCTATCGTCTGGTTGATTTCGAAGGGAATGATTTGGCGGAGCCTAGAAATGGGCTCTACCTCAATAAGTATTACTCATAGATAGGTCACCGTGGGTAACTTTTTGTAACATATGTATAGTCTTTGTACTATTACTTTTTAGTTTCTTTTAAGTTTTATGGACGTGTTGTTGATATTATCTTTCGTCACTGTGGCATATGTGAAGTGATTCCAAGGTGTTCATTGGGTATGCAGATGGTTCTAGTCGACACACTCGGAGGCTTGCCTTCGTAGCTTGGGTAATCTTCACATCTCAAGGCCAGCTGTTATCTTCTGGAGTTATATGCTTAGGTGACACCACAAATAATGTCGTCGAGTATAGTGCAGTTATTGAATTACTTCGTGACGCTTTGTCATTGGGTATTTCTCATCTCCGGGTCTATCTCGACGCTCAACTGGTTGTGTCTCAGTTAAATAGAGTGTATCGGGTTCATGATCCAACTTTACATCAACAATTCCTTAGGGTACATCTCTTGGAATGAAACTTTGATTATATTACATATTTTCATGTTCCTAGGAGATTAAATCAAGTTACAAATACTCTAGCTAATCAAATTTTAGATTGGCATTTTGCACACATATGAAAGAACATTGACATAAGCATGTAAATACATTTTTGCACACGTGATCCATAAGACACAAAAGACCAGAAAACCATATATAATATCATAAAGTAACCGTAGTACATAGATGGACACAAGCGCCTCAAAAATAGGACCAATAATGAGTCACAGGGCTTATGCCCTCAAAAAATATATACAAGTAGTGATCGTGGCATGTAAAATGTCTAAATAGGTTCAAGGTGGCATGTAAATGCCTAAATAATTGGACCCACATTCGAGGTGCCCCCACTACATGAGGCTGCATGGATGGCGACAGATCCTCAATCTCTGCCATCGGGACTGTGCAAGTGAGTGCAGTAAAGTTCCGCTCAACTCATCTAAGTACCCTCTCAGCCTCTGTGGTTGGGAGGTCTCCTGCTACTGCTAGTCCCCTGGCAGCAGTAGCCGTGGCCCCTGGCCGAGGACGACTCCTGTTCCTTGCATAATCGACAGGTCGCACTGGTCCCACATCTACATGCAACACACATATATTTGTCAAATACTCTGGCATATAAGAAACAATGATATATATAACAAAACGATATAAAAATTACATATACAAAAAAAAAAAAAAAACTACAAAGGTGGAGACTTGCCCATCTCCCCTCGCTCCTCACCAGGAGGTACTGGGATCTCCGAGTCTCTCAAAAAATCAATCTCGGCATAGGGGTAATCCTCTATAACCGGGATCTGCCTTGATAGCCATGAAAAAAAGTCATCATCAAAGGACTCATTGGTCCTTCCACCACCCTGTCGCGGTAGTAATACTGCCCATCTACATATAGTAGGAAAATAAGCTTGATGTCCTCGTACCACTACCCGAGGACTAAAGCTTGGAACTCTCTCTAAAAATAACAAACACAAAATAGTCCCAAACCTGAAGTTCCTCTGTGTCTGCTAATGGCAATCTATCAATTGCCTCTTCATACACTCCAGCAGTGTGGTACTCCAGTCGAAAATTTGTGCGTTGAAGCACCGGACAACACAGTTCATCTATGCGTGGGACGCCTGATGCAAGGCCGCTGAACCGGTAATCTGCCCATTGAGAAAAAATATTGCTTGCAGTGATAGGTTAGTGATATTGCTTATGGGCACCTAGGAGCTTAAATGGTTTGTCCTAGCCTCACAGTGCAGGGCTATCAGTTTCACTATGTTATGCGGCCCCGATGGAAACGTCCTGAAATTGACTGGTTCCCTTCTCCTTGAGAGGCCAGTCAAAAAGTAGATATCCTTGGTGGTGGGCACCAGTGATTGCCCCTCTAGCATGAAAGCCTCTGCATCAGGGTGCCAATAGTCAACCAAGGCATTCAGTAGCCTCGGTTGCACCCGCATAAATAGACATAGCAAGAACTTTAGCAAACCACATTGCATTAACGTGGCCACGACGTTCGGATCTCTCGCAACCAACTCACCAACTTCTTCGTTCTCCCTTTCCCTCCATTGGACATACATCCTGCCGACACAATAAGGTTCAGGAGGGTGAGTGAGTGCTTTTTTAATTTTTTGTCTATGAAGGGAGGTCCATGTGTGTTGTCTAGGTGACAATCGTGTGTACACACGGGCAGGTTTTACCCTACCCAAGTGTACACACGGCCTGTCCAGAGACAACTCGCATGGACCTAGGGCCAACCTTTTAAAGGTTGACGCCCACCCAAAAAATGAAATGAAAAGCAAAAATCAAGAATTGAGTAGCTAGATAGGGGATTTTGTACTTACTTGGTCTAGACGAAAGTTCGTTTTGTCCACTATAGCTCTCAAAATCATTGTTTTTATCAAAGGGGGTATTTTGGCTCCAGAGTCAATTTCCAAATCAACAATGGTGATAATGAGCTATCAACTTCTATTTATAGACTTTTTGGCCTCCCTTATCATTTTCTTTATACCAAAAACTAGTGATTCAGTAGTTATATGAGAGGGATTTGATCGGGTATTGGGAATTTTTTTTTTGAATTTTCAGTAAATTTTGATGGTCAATAATTTTTTTTTCAATGATCAACTTGAGCATATAGGTTAGGTTTCTACCCTGATTTTTTCATCTCGTTGTCTTTTTCATTTTCCATAGGATTGATCCCATCATATTGTGACACAAAACTATCATTTTTGCTTTAGAAGTGTCGCAACTTGGTGGTAGAGCCTACCAAAACATGGATGCCCTAGGCAGATCCTGGTTGCATTATGGTATTCATGTTGTCTCTACAACATTATAGGCTCGGGAGTCCTTGCAATTTTTCTTGAATATGAGTTTGAGCCTCATTTGCATGATTCTTCTTCGCTCTTGATCCCACCCTTAGGACTCCCAAAATATAACTGGTCTTCTTTTAAGCCCTTTTCAGACTCTCTAAATATGAAAAGATTTTCGAGAGATCTTGTGGCCTTTCATGCTCATTAAACTGAAATTTGAAGTCACGTCTATCCGACAGTAGTTTACCCCTTTTTTGGTTTGGACGGTCAACTGTACGAATAAAGGTATACTCTATGGAACTTCATCTCTATAGAAGAGTACTCTCAGGTATAATTTTATCTATTTTTCGGGCCCGAGGGACTAAACTTACGAAGAAGGAACCCCCACGAAGTCCATAGTTAAGCTCTTTTCAGACTCCCTAAAATTGAAAAGATTGCCGAGTGACCTTATTCTTTCACACTCATTAAATTGGTCTAGAAGAACATTCCTGACAGAGTCCATAGTTAAGATTTTTTCAGACTCCTTAAAAATGAAAAAATAGTCGAGTGATCTTGTCCTTGTCACACTTGTTAAAATGGTTTTGAATCAACGTCTAATCGGTGCTAGTTTACCCTTTTTTCAAACCAATTAAACTATCTTCGAAAAAGGTACCCCAATGGAGTGTCCTTTTATATTTTTTTAGACTCTCTAAATATGAAAAACCACTGAGCTTACCTTTTCTGGGCTCGTTAAAATTACATCGAAGGACGTTACCATTGTGTGTTTTATTAACCACATTTTCATACCTTATATGCCAGCCTTGTAATAGTTTGCTTCTGCGTCTTAACACCTTTGGCTCCTGGAGGATTTTTCCCGAGTATTATTCTAATAAAACATCAATCTTGTCTTTGTGCCTTGAGCTTGTATGTTTGCAACACTCGTTCCTCCTTTGTAACGTAATATTCCTTTATTCTTTTTTCACAATTATTGGAAAGGACAAAAAAAAATAAAAATCAAATATACCCCAAAAAGAGGAAGGGAAAAGTATTTTCTTTATTGGCAGCATAATGAGTCGCCCTTGGATAAAGAACATCTGTCCGTTTGTTCATCAGACTATTGTATGTAGTACGACCTTAGGAATCTTTTTCTCACTATATAGAGTTTTTTCCTCCACCATTTGGTTATCCTTCCAAACATATGGAGAGTTTGCGTTGCCTCCTGCTTCGTAGACTTATGATTAATGCCATGTTTCCTGAGTCTCATCATTTGTCGTGCTATTATCCAAGGGAAGTTTTTCACCAAGCCTGAGTTGGCCCCTCTGCAATATGTCTCTTGTCCTCATACCCGACCATCCTGAACATCCAATCAAGTCCTTGTTCGAAATCACTGAAGCCTTCAGTCTGATTGTCAAGATTATCAAGTCCATGACCGACGAGCCATCGAAGACCTTTGGGTAGTGTAGTCGTACAATCATATTATAATCTTACCCGAGTTTTGAAGATTTTGAGGTTGTTGCTCGAGCTCTGAAGATCTCATCTCCAGCCATCAGGCCGTATCAACTTCTAGAAGATGGGTACTCTATATGTATATATTTTCGATTTCAAGATGTAGCTCCGCTGTGTATTGTTCACGGCTACTCTTTATATAGTTATATGACATGGATCTACAGTTTATTTGATTGGTAGCCATGATTCTATTTTATCCCAAGCATGGGTATGCCTGCCTCAGTGAGACATTTGTTATTTTGTAGACGACGCCTCTCGGTTCTTGATCCTTGGGCTCAATCGTTTGGCACATTAGTAAAGATTGGTAATGTATTTCAGCCATCAGATGCTCTTCTGACCTCACACATTAGGGGGATCTATTATAACCCTAAATTGCACCACACATGCTTACCTGGAATCAAGCCATCTCATATCCCTTCTTTGCCAAAGCATTGTCGAATAAATCTTTAAAAAACCTCTTTTATAAAGGCCCACACACCCTACTCCATTACTACATGTGTGTACACGCTGACTAACCTAAAAAAGCCTGCGTGGACCGACAAAAGCACGAAAAAAGGAAAGTTTCCAATGGAAGACAAAAGCTATGGGTGAGTTAACTGAAAATCATGACCATGCATGGCTGAGGGTTCATCCAAATACCTAGCTCCTTCTAACCTATAAAATAAGGGGTAGGGGTCCGATTTGGAAGGAGGAAAAATATAGTAAAGAAACTCTGTTCATTTGCGTATTCCCATTGTCCTAACCCTTTAGCCTTTCCTTGTGCCAAAGGTGATACAAGGCAAAGAAGTTGGAGGATAGTTGAAGAGAAGCCCAGGATCAGGTTCACGGAGCGGTGGCCGGTCTCAACTTTTGTAAGTTGACTCATTCAAAGTAATAAAGAAAATGCTTTTTCCTTCCCAATTCATGAAATTTTTATAGTTTGATTAGTATATTTTTGGATTTCTAACCTGTTAGTATATAAGTAGGATGCATGCGTAGTTGTTTCTTGTCTTGTATGCAAGTCATCTTTGGAAGGAGTATTGCGAAAAAGTAATCAAGTACAATGGAGGATCGACATCAAACGTCGGGAATGAGGTAGGTTGATCTTTCCATGCATTTACTAAGAAAAGGGGATTTAAATCTAGGGATGAAGGTAGAATGTAGTTTTTCTTCGGTCATATCTGCATGCAAATTCTAAACCCTATTTGCTAGTCCGTAGGGAGATTTCCCTCACAATAGAATGGGCCCCGTCGGCGTAAATTGGTACATCAATTTCTCGGGGTCGTAAGGTTTTCATACAATCTCCGTTTGATGCATATGGTAAATCATTATAAAGACCTATCCGAGTACTGCAACTGTTGACGTCAAATATCATGGTCTAAAAAAATGAAAATTCGTTGATCGATTGATCCCCAAAAAACGTCGTTTAGGGACTCAAAACAACTCCAAAAGTTCAGGACCTGAAAAATTGCCAAAAATAGTAAATTGTGCTACAATTAAGGAAACTAAAAAACTGAAAGAAACAATGGTGGGTGCCAAGTGGAATAGTTGGATGGCCACCAATATTCACCTAGAGCAGTCTGTTCCCTATTGAGTCAGGTCCTAGGTCTAGATAGTGATAAACATGTTGTTGAATTCATGTTCGGTTTTCTTTTGACTTTTTTCAAGTCAGAGTCTGGTCAGTCAGTCCAAATTAATTTTGATAAATTCCTAGCTAACACCATTCACAAGAAGCTAGTGAATTACCAATCTTTGAGACATTTCAGATACTATACATATCTCTTAAAAATTTTCTTAGTAAGTAACCATGGAGAAATCCCTGAAGTATCTTTTGTATCTATTGAATGTAAAAGAATCACTTGGATCATATTCATCAACAAGGTCATGTCAAGAATCTATTCTCTTATTTTCAATACAATTTTACCTAGAGTTTTGGAGGACATGAAGATTCACTTGGAACCAAATCCAGAAAACAGAAGAGGAGACTGGGTAAATTTTTTTCATTCAACAGTGATCTGGGTATATGGATTTCATGAGTCTCCTTATTTGTTACCTGTTTTACTAACTCCCATGATTTTTTTTCTCTTGAGTTCATTAGGCAGAGAATCATCTCTGAGATACAAAACTTCATCAAATTGCACAGATCCTCTAACATTAAATTCCCTTTTTTTATTGGTCCTTTTGTTGTGAAGTCCAGATCATGTTTATCACAGGTTAAGGAAAAACTCAAAGACTTTGGATTTTTAGAAATACAAGGAAGAAAATATGATCCACATTAGATCATATCCAAGAGAATACAAATGAATACAAATTCACCTTATGCACATGATAATGTGGAAGGATTGGATAAAATGGCTAATCTGGAAGTGTGTATTGATGTGGAAGCACCATTGCAACAAGCCCAGACACAACAAGCTCCTCAAAAGTTGGTGATTAAAATTCCCAAAGCCAATATGTACAAAAAAAGAAGAATTTTAGAGACTATGGATATTGATGTCGAACAAATTGCTAAAAAGAAGATGTAAATTGTTCAGCCAAAATAGATTGTAGATTTGGAAGATGTAGGACCTGTTGGATTACTGAGAGGGGGGGTGAATCAGTAATAGCGTAATTATAATCCTTTTTCTTCAAATGTTATATCAATGTAGAATTATTATCTAATAATGAGCAGTAAGAAATAAACAATCACACACATACACAATACACCGGTGTTTTACGTGGAAACCCAAATTGGGAGAAAACCACAAAATGCTTTTTCTTATATGTCTTGAAGAATTACATTCATTGGAAGCACCAAATTCCTTTTTTTTCCAACTGCAACTGGAAGGAGGCTCTGTTAAGAACCAAACATCAATATAGCATGGAAAAACCTCAGGAAAAGTACTCAACGCCTTGAAACTGAGATAATTTCAGATAATAAGCCTCTTCGAGGGGGCAACCTCCTTTTACCCCACTTAAAATGTTCAAGTACAAG
>ML792739.1:258241-297609 GCA_009831015.1 Picea engelmannii
TTTATCCATTAAATTTATTATTGAAATAATTTATTTTGTATTCACTTTAAATTATAATACACTCATCACTTCACTTTATTATTTACCTTTTAAAATCTCTTAAACCACTTTGATTACTTTGACCTTTTGGGGCTTCTAGATGAAATATGAGGGTCCTCCAACTTCGTAAGGCCATAACTCTCAAACCGTCAGGAGTTATGTGACTCTCTACATACCATCAGAAATGGAATGACATGTAATATCCATATAGAATAGAATTATCTGAAAATATATCATAACTCATACCGTTACCCATCAAACAAACTTGGGTCCATTACCCAAACCTGGGGTCTCCAACCTCTCATGGCCATAACTCTCTAACCGTGAGGAATTATGTGACGTTCCACATACCACTGGAAATGACATGACAAGCACTATCTATCTAGTATATTTTCCCTGACAAATTCACTTTCCTTCATCTCATTATTCCATAATTAAGAATGGGTTCTCTTACTCCACAAAGCGTCTTCCCGTGAGGGCTTTCACCATAAGGGGACCACTTTGGAGTTCATCCATATTTACTTCTTATCAACAATGTAAAAAAAATAATGAGTCATATTTACATCAAACAATATTGGGTCCATTACCCAAAACTTTGTGCTATGGGTCTTTCTTCAAGGGTTGACATCAATGACAACCAACCTTAATCAACAATCTCTCACTTTGGCATTGATGGAAACACTCTGATGCAACACTGAAATCATATCACTCATGCTCCCCCTGGAACCATGCCTTTGTCCTCTACATATGATAAATCTTTTCCTCCTAGAACCATGCCTCTATCCTCTGCATTTGATAAATCTCTCCCCCTTTGTCATCAATAGAAAATGTATCTTTCCATCCAGGGTTGTTCCCCCTGATAGACTGTCCTCTTATGGTGATTCCTCGTGTACATCTAAGACATATAAGATAAGCATTCAAAAAACATTCATTTTTGGAGTAGAAATAACTCCAATTCTTTGGCGAAGATATTCAAAGGCTTCCCATGGAAGTGGTTTTGTAAAGATGTCTGCCACTTGTTATTTTGTGCCCACATACTCAAATCTGATGTTCTTTTCTACAACTTGTTCCCGTAAAAAGTGATACTTGATTGGAATGTGCTTAGTATTGGAGTGCATCACCGGGTTTTTTGAGATACTGATGACACTTGTATTATCACAATATATTGGAATGGGCTCACCATACTCAACCTGTATATCTGTCAAAGTTTGTTTCACCCAAAGAACCTGTGTACAACATGTTGCTGCTACAATATACTCTGCCTCGACTATAGATAGAGATATCGATGATTGTTTCTTGCTTAGCCATGATACCAAAAACTCACCTATGTAGAACGCTGCTCCGCTGGTGCTTCGTTGGTCATCAATACAACCTGCCCAATATGCATTTATGTATGCAATAAGTGATAGATCTTTTCCTTTTGGATACCATAATTAAAACTCTTCTGTTCCTTTGAGATATCTGAAGATCCTCTTTACTGCTAATACATATGATTCCTTTGGTTCTGCTTGAAATAGTGCCACCTATCCTACTACCTACATTACATCTAGTCTAGATGCTGTCACATATAGTAGGCTTCCAATCATTGAACTATATTGCCTCTGATCTGTAGACTTTGAATCATCATCTTTTCTCAACTTACAACTGGTTTGCATGGGAGTGATAACTGGTTTGCAATTTTCCATTCCGAACCTCTTTAGCATTTCTTTGATATACTTGCTTTGAGAAATAAAAATTCCTTGGTTGCTTTGATGTATCTGAAGTCCCAAAAAGAAGGATAGTTCTCCAAGTAATGACATTTCAAATTCATTCCGCATTTCTTTTGCAAATTTCTGGCTTAACCTGTCATCATTACTACCAAAAATAATACCATCAACATAAACTTCAATTAATAAAATATTGCCCTGACTTACCTTGATGTCGAGGTTGTTGTCTGCACTTCCTTTTCTGAACCCTGCCTGCTGCAGATACTTATCTAGTCTTGAGTACCATGCTCTAGGAGCCTATTTTAGACCATAAAAGGCCTTCTTTAATTTACACACATAATCTGTGTTCTCTGACAATTGAAATCCTTCTGGTTGTTCAATGTAGAATTCTTCTTCAAGTTCCCCATTCAGAAAAATTGATTTTACGTCCATCTGATATACTTTAACATTTTTGGAGCATGCATAAGCTAAAAACAAATAGATTGCTTTCATTCTAGCAACTGGGGCAAATGTCTCTTCAAAGTCGATTCCTTCAATCTGTGCATATCCTTTACATACCAATCTAGCTTTGTTCCTTGTAACCTGTCCATCTTCATTCAATTTATTCCTGAAAACCCATTTTGTGATGATCACATTTTTATTCTTTGGTCTTGGAACCAATTCCCAAGTTTCCATTTTCTCTATTTGATCCAATTCTTCATCCATGGCCTTATTCCAAAATTCATCCTTGCTGGTTTCTTCAAAACAGTTTGGTTCAATTGTAGATAAGAGCACTAGGTGTGTTTGTACTGGTGAATGGATTTTTCTTCTAGTCTCAACTCTTGCATCTTTGTTTCGAATAATCTGATCTAAAGGATGATTCTTTTGTACTCGTTTGCTAGGTGTCTTTGGAGATATTTGCTAAAATTTCTCTTATACCTCTATTAGATTCTCTTCATCTTCATCTTCCTCTTCTTCTTCTTCAAAAATTTGTTCCATTGATTTGTTTTCTTCTTTCTTTGATTCTGGTCTGCCTGTTTCATCAATCGTTACATTGATGCTTTCCACATCTTTGTTTAATATTAGATTGTAACACTTGTATTCTTTCCTTGTACTCGAGTAACCAACAAGTATTCCTTTGTCCACACGAGAGTCAAAATTTCCCATTCTTCCATCTTCTCTTTTGGTGTAGCATTTGCTTCCAAAAAATCTGAAGTTCTTTACATTTGTTGGTCTTCCTTTCCATAGCTCGTAGGGATTTTTATCAATGTTGTTTCTAAGCATTACTCTATTTTGAATGTGAACTGATATATGCACTTCCTGTGTCCAAAAAATATTTGTCAACCTTGAATCCATTATCATTGTTCGAGCCATTTCTTGTACTATCCTAGTCTTTCTTTCAACAACTCCATTTTGTTGAGGTGTCCTAGTGACGGAGAATTGCCTTTTTATTCCATGATTGCTGCAGTAGTCCATAAATTCCTTTGAGGTGAATTCTCCTCCATTATCTGATCTTAAGCATTTGATTCTTGAATCCATCTCATTTTCAACCATTTCCTTGTAGATCTTGAAATTTTCAAAAGCTTATGATTTGTTCTAGAGAAAGCAAACTGCAGTCATTCTTGTATAATCATCAACTAATAACATAAAGTATCTCTCAACTTTTAATCCTTTTGTTGTAGTTGGTCCAACTAGATCAATATGCACAATTTCTAGTGGTTTTGTTGTTGAATATTCCTTTGATTTGAACCTGGTCTTTGTTTACTTTCCTTGTTGGCAATGCTTGCATAAAGTGTTGGTTAGTTTCGTGATCTGGGGAATTTCTCTGACTGCTTTTCTTTTGCTAACTTTGACAAGGTTATCAAAATGCATGTGACCCATTCTTCTGTGCCATAACCAAATTTCATCTTCCTTTCCTAGACAACACTTTTCATTTCCAATTTCGCTTAACACATATATGTTGCTTGAAGTTCTTTCAGCTGTAGCGACGTATTTCCCTGAACCTTCTTTTCTTATCTCACACTTTTGTGAATTGAAAGTAAATTTATGACCTTGGTCACACATTTGAATCACACTTAAAAGATTATGTTTCATATCTTCTACTAGTAGAACATTTTCTGCCTTTTCATTCTTGTTCCCAATTTGGACTGTGCCTTTTCCAATGATTTTGGATGAATCATCATTTCCAAAGGAGATTGATCCATCTCTTTCCTTTCATACTATAAAAAACTTGTCTCTATCACCTATCATGTGTTTTGAACATCCACTGTCAACATACCAACCACATTTCTTCTATTTAGCTTGTAGAGTGATTGTGCATTCTTCATTGCTATACTGATCTTGCTTTCTTATCTATGTCATTTTCTAAGGTTCTTGTTTGTGACTCTATCGAGGTTCTTTAGGAGGGACTATCATTCTGCAATTTTTGGCCATGTGTCGAAAATTGTTACATTTATAACATTCCACTTCAGTGCTCAAAGATTCAAACCTATTGTAACTTCTTCTCTATGTTTCACTAGGTCTTCTTGAATAACCACTTTGTGTATGGCTCTCAAATTAGTTATTGTTCCTGTTGTTAGCTCTGCAATTTACAACTTTATGTCCAAACTTATTACATGCATAACATAAACCAAAAAATATAGTTTGATACCTGGTAGTTGAAGATCTTATGAAAGGAGGTGCTCTTATGATTCCTTCTTCTTCTTGAGGCTTGTCTATCTATTGTTGATTCTAAAATCTGAATCTTCTCGGTGGAGGAGTGCCCCTGTAATCTTCCTTGTATATCTTTTTATCCCCTTTGATTGTTTCTGCATAACTTTTTGGATTTGTTTCTTGCTCTGTTGTTTTGGAGCTTGATCCCTTTTCTATCTGATTGTATCCAAGTCTGGACTTGTCAAAATAAGATTTTTGACTGCTGATAATGTCATCCAGAACTTTTGAGCTATTCTTCATATTTTTCGTTTGAATATCCTTTCTTAGTGTGACAATCTCTGCTTCCAGGTTTCCAATGATCCCGTCCTTTCCTTCTAGATGTTCTTTGAGTGCTTCAATTCTTTTTATCTTCTTCTATTTGAACCTTCAATTTTGTGACCATTTGTTCTAGTTCTTGAGTGTCTTTTTTCTTATCTAGTTTTTCTTGTAGTTTCTTTCTTTTCTTCTTTTCTCTATTGATAACTTCTATGGCACTCATTAATTCTTCTCGGAAGTTAATTTCTGCCTCTTCAATTTCTTATTCATAAGCTTCTTCATATTCTTCTTTGGAGTCTTTTTTATTAGAGTCTTCTACTGCCATGAATAGAACTATCCCTATTTCACTGTCACTGACTTCGTCTTCATCTGATGATGAGATGTCTTATTTGGTGCAAAATTTTTTCTTGAAAACTTTCTTTGTAGTTATTTTAGCTTTATATGTTTGTCTACCTTTTGAGTAACCTTCCTCATTTATCTTTTTCTTATGAGGACATTTTTTAGCAAAATGACCAATACCATCACAATTAAAACATATTAAAGGAATCTTACCTTTGTACCTATCGTTGGTTTGCTTGTCCAGTCTTTTGACAAAGTTGGCCACTTCTTCATCATCTTCCGAGACGCCATTGTTGCTGCTATATTCTTCTTGTTCCTTTTTCTTTTGCTTTGATCTTTTGGATGATTTGAAGGCTTCTTCTTTTACATATGGATTTTCCTGTTCAGTTCTCATCTCATATGCTGTGAAGATTCCATGTAGTTCATCCATGCTTATTGGGTTTAGATCTGATATTTCTTCTAGTGCTGATATCTTAGGGTTGAATCTCATAGGAAGAGCTCTTAGTACCTTTTGAACAATTACATATTCTTCGATTTCTTCTCCCAATCCTATGATTGCATTTACTGTTCCATCGACTCGTAAGAAGTAGGCTGCGATATCTTCATCTTCCTTCATTTTTAGTTGTTCGAATTGACCTCTGTAAGTTTGAAGCTTGGCTGCTTTGACTTTTGAATCTCCTTCATAAATATTTCAAAGCTTTTCCCAAATCTCTTTAGCAGATTTACAATGTGCAACTTTGGTGCATATCGTATCACTGAGACCATTCAAAAGTGCATTTATGGCTTTGTAATTATTCTCACTGAGTTTCACTACTTTGTCATTTGTTGGTGGAACTGTTGGTGTTGTGTATCCATCTACAATTGATTGCCAAACTTGAAATCCCTGTCTCTGTATATATGTCTTCATCCTTATGCTCCAAAAAGCATACTTCTGTCCATCAAACTGTGGTATTCCATTTTTATAAGAGTTGGCACTCTCCATGATCTACCTTTCAGTGGTTAAACTGATTTCTGAAAGAACCTGCTCTGATACAAATTGTTGGATTACTAAGAGGGGTGGGTGAATAAGTAATAGCATAATTATAATCCTTTTTCTTCAAATGTTATATCAATGTATAATTATTATCCAATAATGAGCAGTAAGAAATAAACAATCACAAACATACACAGTACACCAATGTTTTACGTGGAAACCCAAATCGGGAGAAAACCATAGAATTTTTTTTCTTATATGTCTTGAAGAATTACATTCATTGGAAGCACCAACTTCCTTTGTTTTCCAGCTGCAACTGGAAGGAGGCTCCAACCCCCTAGTTTCTCAGGCTACAACCTGAGGGAATCTCCAACTCCCCAATTCTCTGGCTACAACTTGAAGGAGGCTACAACCCCCAATTTTCTCTGACTACATCCAGAAGGTGGCTACAATCACCTGTCCTTGCCCCGTCCTGCCACCCTAAAGTAGAAGTAGAATTATGGAACCATTGTCACAGTATCACTGTGAGATATACCACTGTAAACCTGTACCAATAAATCTGAACCATGCATCAACCATGCATCAACATGTACCTCAACCTATAATTAATCTGTACCATACACAAGTGCATCAACCATGCACCAACCTATAATCAACCTCTACTATAAACAAGTGCATCCAACCATGTACCAAGTATGTTCCATTCATGTGTCAACTACTCATCAACTATGACTCATCAATATCTACCAACATCATCAACTGTACACCTCATGTATGTGCACCAACTCATCAACTACTTATCTCAACCATGTACTCAACATGTACCACAACCAAAATCCCTCATCAATTTCATCATACAAATATGATTTGTAGCTCTATAATATACCTAGTGTATATGATCACATTCCTGCAAACCTTCCTTAACTTTAAAAACAAGAGACTAGCATTTTCATCAAACTTTGCTTTAGTTTCACATCCCTAGTTTTGGATTAGTCAACAACCCTAACTTGAAGTAGTCATAACTTTGAACCTGTAATGTATAAATATCTGAAACTGATACAAAATGTTCTTTAGCGTGTTTTTTGCAATTCCTCCAAGTTTCACTACTTGTAACCTCTCATAAAATGAGTTATAGCAAAAATGGCATGCCTTGCTGAATTCTGGCTTATTCTAGAGAGAGACCTTGTAGAGCATGCCCTAAACAAATTTTTTGATGAAATTATCTCAAAATGTTACAAAATATAATAAACCCTATCCCCTAATCAACACATTTGGTCTCACTAAATTTAGATCTATTATGAATAAGTTATGATGTTTTTACCCGAAACCCCTAATTTTGACTAGTTTCAGGACTGACCACAAACTCTATTTTCCACGGAGTGTAACTCCCAAAATACAATGCCCCACAAGATGAATTTTTTACCATATATACTTGGATATGTTTTCTCACTTGCATAGCAATTTCACAGTCTGAATCATTATAGAAAAAAAGTTATAGTGAAAATGATGAGATGACCTGTAAATAACACACCTTAGAAAGAACCATCAAAAGAATTTATCCTTCCTTGCATTTCAACCTTGTTTTCTTCACCTTCACTCAGAATTCTAGTTTAGATATCCTTGGTTACCTCAGACACATATAGATATTCAATATTCTCAAGTGTGAATTAAATGAGATAGCCTTTCCTCTTATTTATACTCTTAAAAACATCTTCTAGGTCACTTGGCCCACTTTCCTTATTTTAGGGTTGGATCCACTTCTAATTTCTCCATTAAATTTATTATTGAAATAATTTATTTTGTATTGACTTTGAATTATAATACACTCATCACTTCACTTTATTATTTACCTTTTAAAATCTCTTAAACCACTTTGACTACTTTGACCTTTTGGGGCTTCTAGATGACATATGAGGGTCCTCCAACTTCGTAAGGCCATAACTCTCAAACCGTGAGGAGTTATGCGACGTTCTACATACCGCAAGAAATGGCATGACATTTACTATTCATATAGTATAGTATTATCTGAAAATATATCATAACTCATACTATTACCCATCAAACAAACTTGGGTCCATTACCCAAACCTGGGGTCTCCAACTTCTCATGGTCATAACTCTTTAACTGTGAGAAATTATGAGGCGTTCCACATACCATCGAAAATGACATGAAAAGAACTATCCATATAGGATATTTTCTCTGAAAAATTCACTTTCCTTCATCTCATTATTCCACAATTAAGCATGGGTTCTCTTTCTCCACAAAGCATCTTCCCGTGAGGGATTTCACCATAAGGGGACCACTTTGGATTTCATCCATATTTACTTCTTATCAATGATGAAAAAACAATAATGAGTCATATTTACATCAAAAAATATTGGCTCCATTACCTAAACCTTTGTGCTACGGGGATTTCTTCAAGGGTTGACATCAATGACAACCAACCTTAATCAACAAGTATTAATACCTCAATTGTATTAAGTCAATGGATATGAGAAATTTTAGGCTATATTATTTATATCCATTGTTTAAAATCAACTTTTGGTAATTCTTAGGAAGAATAACAACAACTAGATGATACAAAACATCCATCTCATGAAGTCCCCAAGTGAGCCAAGTTGATATCGGTGGCCACCCACCTATTCCTACTCGCTCAAAACAGTTTTGTGGAAATTTACTATTTTTAACAATTTTTTGGGTCTTAAACTTTCGGGGTCATTTTGAGGGTTTGAACAATGCTTTTTAGCAATCTAGAACCTCAATAATCGCAAAGGAATAATTGATCCTTTGAAATGAAACTCCTCATTGATACCTTTCCAACAAGCTATCGTGTGCCCCAAATGGAAATCATATGCCAAAGTTACTCCCCCACGAATTTGATACACCAAACTACCTAAAATGGGGTCCACAAACCTATTGGCTTTTCATCTTCTGAAGTTAGAGTTTTTTATTTTCTTTATGTAAAAAAGGCCTTTGGAGCCTCATTGTAACAATCATCCTCTTGCGAATGAGCATAGCCATCACATCTCTTCTAAAATATAAGTTTCCACCATTCTAGCGAGTCTTTCACTCTGTATTTCTATAGTTTTGTACATTTAGCTCATTAATAGAAATTGTGTATTACTATATCTCTATGTTTATGATTATATCTATGATATATCTCTGTTATATTATTAGATATCTGATATATCTCTGTACATTTTTTTATTATATCTCCGCTCTCATTTCGTTTCAAAAATAATCTAGATTAGTGGTATTAGAGCAAGCTGCTTATTATCATTTTTTTAGTGCATGTCCCCGATGAGGTCTAAGTATAGAAAGTTGGGTCTCGAGCTTGTCTCTCTTGAGGAAAATTTCTCTCACATGCCCAAGAAACCCTTGATGGAAGAAGAAAATAAAAACAACACAACATAAGATCCTATTAATATGTTGCTTGAGAAAGCTCTCATGCGACAGAGGGATGAAATGATGGAGAATTTTTCCCACATCCTTTGACATTTGTCGATAATAGTAGGCTTGTCTTCATCAAGAGGCCACTTTGGAGGCTCCTCTCCTTTCAAGGTACAAGTTAATTTTTATATTTCTATATTTGAATGTTAGATATATGTGGATGCCCTAAAAAATGGTTAAATCTTCTAGAAGGACATTTCTCTATTCACAATTTTTTAGACAGAGAAAATATCACCTTCACCCTTCTTAAGGCTATCCCCCATGTCAAACATTAGTGGGAAACTCACTAGGATAAAATCTCCACATAGGAGTCTGGAATATATGGGGTTGAACTCACTTGGTATTTTTTTGTGGATGCGGTTAAGGGGCAATATTACCCTATTGGTAACTATGACGAGCAGTACATGAGATGGACCACACTGCGGCAAGAGAGGGGTCAAACAGGGCTAGAGTTCAAAAATAATTTCCATACCTTGCACATCAAGCTGGGTATCAAAGACTTTGAAGGACATCTAGTTATGAAATACCGCAGGGCTCTGCATAGGTACATCCAAACCAAAATAGATTTTCTAGACATCCCATCACTGGGAACTTCCTATCGATATGATGTAAAAATTGAGCAGAAATTTAGGCACCAGAAAAAATGGGAGTTTGGATATGAAAATCCGCAACAACTAAAGTATGGTGAAGACGTCCCTAACAACCAACCTCCAGAAAACCAGTTCAAGCCACAGGAAAAGAAGGGTAACAAAAAGACGAAGAAGAACACTAGAAAGTGATGCGATTTACACAAAATCCTTTGGAACAACACTGATGAATGTCGCTCAAAACAATCATTAGTGGCCAAGATTAAAGAAAAGGAGTTGAATCATGACTCGGAATCTGATTCAAAAAATACTGGCAGAACATAGATCATCGATGCAGACCCCACTGCTACTGTTGCAACCACAACAATTCGACCAGAAGAACCAACAGATCCTGAAGAGGGGGAGCACCTTTTTTCATTGAAAGATGTGGGTGAAGGGGACCCCACTGCATTTTATTGTTGATAGCAGAATCTAGAAGAACCTCATCTCAGTAGAGGTCATTAAACTATTGGGATTTTCAACAACACCCCACCCACAACCATACAACATCGACTGGCTTTGCCAAGGATGAGATATATGTGTCATCTAGAAGTGTTTCTTTTCATACAACATCAAGCCCTTCAAGGATGAGGTATTATGTGATTTTTATATGTTGGGTGTCTATGATGTTCTTATGGGCCAGCCATATATGTGGAAGCACCATGTTGTTTATGAGTCTCGACCCCATAGTTTCATTGTTACTATGGGGGATCATATCTATAGGATACCAGAGTTAGTTCCATCTACTGTCCCACTTAAATAATGTCGCAAGGTAATATCTCATACCACAACATTCAATATCTTCACAATCTATTCAAAATATGAATAGAATAACATTGCAACCACTACATCCTCAGTTCAAGCACCTTCTATCCAGCAGAATCAGCTCGAAAATATCGAAGCACAATGCAAAGATTCCTTATGCGCATAGTCATCTCATGTTAAAAAGGTCCAAACCTTCCAACATCAGGTTCTAGAAAACCTTCCACAAACCAAGCAGCTCAACTTCTCCAGCAAGGCAAGCAGTTCACCAAGGTTCACATTCAACAAACGCTTCCCCCTCTTCCCCGAGATCTCAATGCAATGGATGTCATTGTTTCCTAAGGAGGGAGCATTGATCCAAGTGGATATCGATGGACATCCACCTATTCCAACTGGCTCAAAACAATTTTGTGGCAATTTACTATTTTTAGCAATTTTTCGGGTCCTAAACTTCTGGGGGCATTTTGAGGGTCTAAACGATGTTTTTTCATGATCAGGCACCTAAATAATTTTGAAAGACATGATAGAGCCCGTGAAATGAATATCCTCATCGATACCTTTCCAATGAGTTATCATGCACCCCAAATGAATATCCTATGCCAAATTTACGCCCCCAGGAAGTTGATACACCACACTACCCAAAACGACGTCCACAAACATGTTGGATTTTCATCTTCTGGAGTTAGGGTTTTGGATTTTATTTATGTTAAAAATACCTTTTGAGCCTCATTTTAACAAAAATATTCTTTTGAATGAGCATAGTCATCACATCTCTTCTCAGAGATAAACTACCACCATTCTAGGGAGTCTTTCACTCTGTATTTCTACAGTTTTGTACATTTCATTCATTAATATAAATTGTGTATTACTGTATTTTTTTGTTTAATATTATATCTCTAATATATATTTGTTATATTATTGAATATCTGATATATATCTATACATTTATTTATTATATCTTCGCTCTTATTTCGTGCAAAAAATAATATGGATCAATGGTATCAGAGCAGGCTGCTCTTGATCATTTTTTAGTGCATGTCCCCGATGACGTCCGAGTATAGAAAGTTGGGTCTCGAGCTTATCTCTCTTGAGTAAAATCTCTCTCGCGCACCCAATAAAACCTCCATGGAAGAAGAAAAGAAAAACGAAAAAACAAAATATCCTATTAATTTGTTGCTTGAGCAAGCTCTCATGCAATAGAGGGATGAAATGATGGATAAATTTTCCCACATACTTCAATGTCTACCAATAACAGTAGGTGAATATTCATCAAGTGGCCACTTTGGAGGAACCTCTCCTTTCAAGGTACAAGTTAATTTTGATATTCCCATATTTGAAGGTTAGATAGATGCGGATTCCCTAGAAAAATGATTAAATCTGGTAGAAGGTTATTTCTCTATTCACAATTTTTCTGACATGGAAAAGATCAGCTTCTCCCTCCTTAAGGATCTCCCCCATGTCAAACATTTCTAGGAAACTTACTGGGAGAAAATATCCATAGAGGATTCTGGAATATATGGGGCCGATACCACTTGGGATTTTTGTGTGGATGCGGTCAAGAAGCAATATTACCCTGTTGGTGCCCCCGGGGGGGCAGCTCAATTGGCAAGTGCTGTGAAAATGAATTTCCATGAGGTTTTGAGTTCAACTCCCCCCGACATACAATGTGTGTCGTGTAAGGGGCCTCATGGGCACACCTGGAGGTTATAGTGGTAGTAGTTGGATAACACGACCATGTGTAATGCGAGCACGTGCCCAACTAGATGCTGATTCCTCCAGACATAAAAGAATAAATAAAAATAAATAAATAACAATATTACCCTGTTGGTAATTATGACAACCAATACATGAGATGGACCACACTATGGAAAGAGAGAAGAAAAATAGTGTCATACTTCACAAATACTTTCCATACCTTGCGCACCAAGATGAGTTTAAAATACTCAGAGTGGAATCTGGTTCTTAAATACCACGGGGCTCTCCATAGGTACATCCAAACCAAAATGGATTTTCTAGACATCTCATCATTGGGAATGACGTATCGATATGTTGTCAAAAGTGAGTAGAAATTTAGGCACTAGAACAAATGGGAGTTCGGGTCTGCAAATCTGCAACAACCAAAGTATGGTAAAGATGGCCCTAACAACCAACCTCTACAAAACGATTCCAAGACACAGGAAAAGAATGGTAATGGAAAGATGAAGAAGGACACTAGAAAGTGGTGTGATTTCCACAAAATCCCCAGACACAACATTGATGAATGTCGCTAAAAAAAAATGTCAGATACAAAATGGTTTGGAAAATAATTGAAATAAAAGAAGGACATGTAAATAAGGAACATGTTCAAGAGATTTTACTTTTAGACATTTTAGTGAAAGATGAATCCATAGACAAAAAGAAAGAAGTCATAGCTCACAGAGATGATGAATCTACCAATGAATATAATGATGAATATACCAATGAAGATTATGATGAATCTACCAATGAAGATGATGATTAATACACATTAGAGAAGGAATTGTTCTGAGCCATCTGACTTAGATACTCACAGGTAATATGAATATTAGATAGGGGTAGTCTATGCGATAGATATGACAGACCAAAGAATCATCCTTCGAGCATCTTGCAAAGTTTGGGAAGACAGATCCAGAGTAGTCAGTTAGCATAAGTGAAATTTGATGGATTAATCAAGACTTCATGATAGTATAGTGATACATGGGTCATCATTATGGACAATTGCATAAGTAGTGTCTTGGACAGTATGGATGAGAGCATGGATTCATATATTGGTTCAAAGAGTCGTTCAGAGACAAAGGAACATTATCATAATGGATGATAATTACAAAGGAAATGGATCAAACAATGCTAATGGATTCCAAATTGACCAATATTTTTTTGGACACATGCAATGCATACAACAGGTCACATTCAAAACAGAGTAATTCTTAGAAACAATAATGACAAAACTCCCTACGAACTATGGAAAGGAAGCTTAGACAACAACCTCTACATCAAGAAATTTGTAAAGGATATGCATAATGAATTTGAAATGTCATTACTTGGAGAACTATCCTTCTTTCTGGGTCTTTAGATATGTCAAATAAATCAAGGAGTATTTATTTCTAAAACTAAGTATATCAAAGAAATGCCAAAGAAGTTCAGAATGGAATATTGCAAACCAGTTACCACTCCTATGCAAACTAGTTGCAAGTTGAGAAAAGATGATGATTCAAATTCTATAGACTAGAGGAAATACAGGTCAATGATTGGTAGCTTACTATATGTGACAACATCCAAGCCAGATGTAAGCACCAAAGGAATCACATGTTTTAGTAGTGAAGAGGATTTTCATATTCTCAAAGGAACAAAAGAGTTTGGGTTACAGTATCCCAAAGGAAATGATCTATCACTTATTGCCTACAAAAATGCATATTGGGAAAGTTGCATTGATGACTGACGAAGTAGCAACGGAGCAACGTTCTACTTGGGTGAGTATTTAGTATCTTGGATAAGCAAGAAATAATCATCAATATCCTTATCTACAGCCGAGGTAGAGTATATTGCAGCAAAAGCATGTTGTACACAGGTTCTATGGATGAAACAAACTTTGACATATATACAGGTTGAGTATGATGAGCCCATTCCAGTATATTGTGATAATACAAGTGCCATCAGTATCTCAAAGAACCCGATGATGCACTCTAAGAAGAATCACATTCCAATAAAGTATCACTTTCTATGGGAACAATTTGTAGAGAAGAACACCAGAGTTGAATATTTGGGCACAAAAGAACAAGTGGCAGCCATCTTTACAAAAATGCTTCCAAGGGAAGCCTTTGAGTATTTTTTCAAGACACTTAGAGTAATGTCTACTCCAAAATGAATGCTTTTGAATGCTTATCTTATATTTCTTAGATTTACATGAGGAAGCACCATAAATAGGATAGTTTAGATTGGGGGATCAGTTTCATGAAGAGTTTAGTCAGGGGGAGTATCCCCAAGGGAAGTTCAGTTAGAGGGATCAACCCCATATGGAAAGATACCTTTTCCATTGATGACAAAGGGGGAGAGATTTATTGGATGCAGGATACAAATTCTTGGAGAGAGATCATAGAGGCATGTAGAAAGGGGGAGCAGCCCAAGGAGAGTTCAGTCAAGGGGAGCAGCCCCAAAGGGAGATACCCTTTTCCATTGATTTCAAAGGGGGATAGATAGAAACATTGATGAGGAGTATAAGCATGAATGTTATCATGACTAAGTGTTTCCATCAATGCCAGAGGGGGATATTGTCAAAAATTTGACTTAGGCTAATGGACAATTGATATGGATTGTTGGTGTTCATTGATTTCAACCATTGGAGAGTGATATTGTAGATTGATGTCAACCCTTGGAGAAATTCCGGTAGCGAATTCTGGTAGCACAAAGGTTTGGGTAATGGAACCAAGTTTGTTTGATGTATAATGGTATGAGTTTTAGTATATTTGAAGGTAAGACTATTCTATATTGGTAGTACATGTCATTCCATTTCTGGTGTTATGTGGAATGTCATATAACTGCTCACGGTTAGAGAGTTATGGCCATGTGAAGTTGGAGAAAGGTTTGGGTAATGGACCCAAGTTTTTTGATGGATAATGGTATGATTTTTGATATATTTGCAGGTAAGAATATTATAAATGGATAGTATATGTCATTTCATTTCCAGTGGTATGTGGAACACCACATAATTACTCATGGTTAGAGAGTTATGCCCATGTGAAGTTGGAGAACCCTCATGAGTCATCAAGAATCCCCAAAAGGTCAAAGTAGTCAAAGTGGTTTAAGAGATTTTAGAAGGTAAATAATAAAGTGAAGTGATGAGTGTACTATAAATCAAATTGAATAAAAAACAAATTATTTAAATAATAAAGTTAATGGAGATATTACTAAGTTGACAAGTGGTTAAAAGTGGGTTAGCCCTAAAATAAAGAAAGTGGTTTAAGATGGTTAGAAGGTAACCCCTTGAGGTAAAGTGAAGTGATGAGTGTACTATAAGTAAAAGTGGATACAAAATAAATTATTTAAATAATAAAGTTAATGAATAAATTACTAATTGGACAAATGGTTAGAAGTTGGTTAACCCTAAAATAAGGAAAGTGGGTTAAGATGGTTAAAAGGTAACCCCTTGAGGAAGCTACATGAAAGTATAAATACGAGGAAAGGCTCTCTCATTTTAATTAAACTTGAGAATATTGAATATACACAAGTGACTGAGGTAACTAAAGGATTTATAAGCCAAATTTCAGAGGGAAGATGAAGTAAAGAAGGCCAAAATTCAAGGGAGGATAAATTCTTTTGATGATGCTTTCTAAGGTATGTTATTTACAGGTCATCTCACCATTTTGGAAATATTTTTTTTTCTTGAATGGTTCAAAATTGGGAGGCCATTGAAGAAACATATACAGGTAGTTGTGGTACAAATTTCATCTTGTGGATCATATTTTTGGAGTTACACACCGTGGAAAATAGGGTTTGTGCCTAGTTGTGAAACTAGTCTAAAACATGTGTTTCAGGAAAAAAATGTCATAACGTATTCATAACATATCCAAATTTAGTAAGACCAAATTTGTTGGTTATTGTATAATGTGTAGTATTATTTGTACAATTTTCACATCCATACAACCAATATTCCATGCAGGGCATGCTCTACAAGTTCTCTCTCTAGAATAAGCCGAAATTCAACAATGTATGCCATTTTAGCTATATATCCTTTTATGAGAGGTTCCAAGTAGTGAAAATTGGAGGAATTGTATAAAACACACTGATGAACATTGTATCATATTTTCAGATCTTTATTCATTATAGGTACATAGTTATGATTATTTCAAGTTAGGGTTTTTGACTAATCCAAAACTAGTCATGTGAGACTAAAGTAAAGTTTGATGAAAATGCTAGTCTCTTCTTAAAGTTAAGGAAGATTTGCAGGTATGTGATGATATAAACCAGGTCTATTATAGAGTTACGAATCATATTTGGATGATGAAATTGATGAGGGATTTTGGTTGAGGTACATGTTGGGTACATGGTTGAGACAAGTAGTTGATGTGTTGGCAGGTGTATAGTTCATGATGTTGGTACATATTGATGAGTCATAGTTGATGAGTAGTTGATACATGATTGGTACATACTTGGTACATGGTTGGAGACACTTGTTAGTAATATTTTTGACACATGGTTTATGGATGATGTAACATACTTGTATTGGTATATTATTAGAAGCACATATTGATCTTGGTGATGATTATAAGTTGTTGTGTTATGTTATGCTTGGCTGATGCACATATTTGAGAGTTGTCTTGGTGATTGATCTTGATCAGTAGATATGATTTGGTTGAGAAGATTGATGAGACAGGTTATTCATATAGTTTTGGTTCTTGGTTGATGCACTCGTTGATGGTACAGGTTGGTGCATGCACTTGTTTATGGTACAAGTTGATTACAGGTTGTTTGGTACAAGTTTTTGCAAGGTTGATGCATTTGTTTATGGTACAGGTTGAGGTATAGGTTGATGCATGGTTCAAGTTATTGGTACAGGTTGTTTGGTATAGGTTGATTGGTACAGATTTACAACAATATATCTCATAGTGATAGTGTGACAGTGGTTCCATCATTCTACTTCTACGTCAGGGTGGTTGGACAGGGAAAGGATAGGTGGTTGTAGCCACCTTCCGGTTGTAGCTAGAGAACACAGGGGGTTGTAGCCATAGAATTGGGGAGTTGGAGATTCCCTCAGGTTGTAGCCTAAGAAACTAGGGGGTTGGAGCCTCCTTCTAGTTGCAATTGGAAAACAAATGAAGTTGGTGCTTCCAATGAATGTAATTCTTAAAGATATATAAGAAAAAACATTTTGTGTTTTTCTCCCACTTAAGGTTTCCGTGTAAAACACCGATGTACTATGTATGTGTGTTATTGCTCATTTGTTCATTGTTTATTTACTCTGCAACTATGTAAAACTTTGTGTTGCAATGTGTTTGAATGATTTACTATTTTTGCAATTATGATTTGTAGGAACCAAATTTAATTAAGTCTAATAAGATTCATAAATTTAAACAAATAAGATTACTTCGACGCATAAACAATAAGTAATTTCTTTCATTCAACATATAAACAACAGAAATTTAAATTTACGAACAACATGCTAATAATTTTAAATAACCATCACATGTTCATGACAATGCGTACATAAAAATACCTCTTTCTGATGCTAAATTCCCGACCTTTGATTTTACTCTCTGTTGCTCTGCCCAGACTCTGCTTGATGCTCTGATCAAACCCTGCCCAAAATCGACTAACCACCCAGCTAGCTAGGAGCATCCTATCTAGCTCCCTAGCTCTAAGATTTTGTGAGGATTCCTGGCCCCCGAGCCCAAAACTCCCAGCAACCCAAAGCCCCCTGCAACAGTTCACCCAAAATCCAAAACCAAACTCCCAAAACCAAAAAAATATCCAACAACCCCAAAAATATAGTCATCTCCTCCCAATTTTTCATAATAATCTTCCAAAGGCCTCTGCCCAGTCATATCTCCCCCCATTCACTGACTCCTACTCTCCTTTAATGCCACCCACCTTATCCCTCCATTTATTACCTTATCCTTCCATTTATCAGCATATCCCTCCACTCAATGCTTCATCCCCCTCTTGCATACGTAAAGTCTTATAATAATAAATTAAAGTTATTAAGCTCTTTAATTCATTACCCAAACCTTTAAAAGTGTTAAGTAATCAATTAATTAATTAATTGACATTTATTAAACAATAAATAAATAAATAATATTATTAATAGTTAATCATTACTTAACTAATACACATTAAGAAAATTAATTATTTAATTAACTATACTTTAATAAACCCTATGCAACTATTTAACTAGGGTTGTTACATACACCCACCCTTTAGGAAACTTCATCCCGAAGTTAAGGTATTTTATGATACAAGGGAAAAGACACATGGTTCACACATTCAAAACCATTAACCGACATTATTAGTAAGTAAGCCAAGAAAATTCATACATACTAGTGTATAGGTACAAGAAATGCATGTGCAACTAGTACATACAAGTCTTGTGCATGCACTAATAATCAATAACTATCACCCTTATAGTAATTTAAGTATGCATCCAATCCAATCAACAAGACTGTTCTTTTATGAAAGACAATAAACCAATCAAATGTTTGCGAAATCCTTTAATTAAAATTATCTAGTTCAACAATTTTATTTAGACAACTGTGGTTTAGTTACGGAATTATGAATATTCATATACACACCTTTTCTTTTCAGAAAGGAAAAACAATAGTTTCCACCATAAGACAAATCTCCATACTCTCTCAACTATTTCTACTCATCCTTCCTCCCTAACTTACTTCCATCTTCATTCCTATCCTTCCTCTATTGGACTATCTTGGAGCATCAACTATATTGACCTAACTCCAAATAGAACCCGTAAGCGGAAGTGTCACTATCTTGACCAAGCTTCCCCAGTAGGCAACTGATAGTCATCATCACATGTCTAGGGGAGTGTGAGCTAACATCATCCTCCCATGACTTCAGGTTTCGGAGGATACACAGTGGGAAATTCCTCCACCCCTCCTAACAACACTAGGGTCCACACCCTACAATGGAATATGCAGTGGCACTGTGTTGCTGGGAGTTTTGTCATCGTTTATTTAGTTTTGGGCAATCTCATCACCTGAAATGTTTCACTAGTCCACATATCATAGCAATGTATCCAAACCAATATAATTTTCACATACAAGGATTCATACCATATTGTTTCTCGGCTAGTGTTCATGTCATTCACTTTCATCATTATTATCCCTTGGCTATTTCATAGCCCATAACCTGCAGATTAGTCTGTAACACAAACTCATACATTTCTATGCATTATCATCATGTAATTGCATACAACCATCATTTCAATTTGGTATCCATGTACCAACAACTTAACATCAAAGTTTTTCAAGTTAGAAATAGATCTCATAATATCCCATAATTCAATTTCGACACCCATTCATAAAATTATCTTTTACCAAATAGATTGCATCGTATCCAACATAATTCTAATAGAATTTAAAGCTTCATAGGATTCTCATTCACACAATATATCGCATCATATCCATCATCATCAATAACATTTAAGCATTCATAAAATTTACATTCACATAGTAGATTGCATCATATCCATCTTTATCCAAATACATTTAAACATTCATAAAGGTTCATACGTCTTAACAGTTTAAGTGTAGAATTTAATAGTTTCACTGTGAATAGCAAACAAAAGTGTAGGCCTCAGGTAATCCTGGTTGTCTAAGTCAAAAGGTGGTGTTACATACACCCAACCTTTGAGAAACATATTCTCGAGATGGTCAAAAAAGTGAGGGATAGTCTCGTTGTAATGTCTCGACGTCCTCCCAAGTAGCAGATCTTGGACTATACTTGTCCCACTGGACCTTAACTTGGTATACCCGATGGTTCCTGAGCTGTCAGACTCTACAGTCCAATATGCGTAACAGTTCTACTGTGAGATTTTCCACGTCCGATACCTGCAATTCCTTCCAATTTAGTTTATTTGATTCATCAACAACATAATGACGTAAAACAGATACATGAAAAACATAATGAGTTTTATGCAAGTGGGGTGGCAGTATGAGACGATAGGCAATGGGTCGAATTTTCTCTTGGATTCTGAATGGTCCTGTAAATTGAGGTGACAACTTTGTCCCCTTCCCAAACCATATGGTACTCTTATTAGGCCTAATATGAATGAAAACCTAATCTCCCACTTTATAACTTTGATCAGTCCTGTGTGCATCTGCATAACTTTTCTGTCTATCCTGTGCTTCCTTTAGTCTCTACCTAATCTAAATCACCTGTTCCTCCATCTCTTGAATCAATTCTGGCCCAACTGTTACTCGGTCTTCTAATCTATCCCAACTCAACGACATTCTGCATGGCCTTCCATATAGATCTTCGTAGGGTGGCATTCTGATGGAGCTATGAAAACTGTTATTGTAGGCAAACTCTACCAAAGGTAGGTACTTATCCCACCGGGTTTGATTATCCATGACATACATCCTAAGCATGTCTTCCATGACTTGATTTACTCTCTCGATTTTCCCATCTGTTTCAGGATGATAAGTTGTACTTAAGTTCAACTGAGTCCCCAACACTGACTGCAAACTTGTCCAAAACCTAGAAGTGAATCTGGAGTCCCTATCTGAAATGATCTTCTTAGATATCTTGTGCAAATGGATAACCTTGATTGAAAACACACGTGCCACATCAGTGACATCGCAAGTGTCTCTAATTGGAATAAAATGAGAACTCTTGGTAAACTTATCCACTATCACAAGAATGGCATTGTGTCTATGATATGTGAGTGGAAACTCCACAATATAATCCATAGATATGACTTCCCACTTGGACATAGGAACATCATGTGGTTGTAGGAGGCCTGTTGAGTGATGGTGGTCGGCTTTCACTTGTTGACACTCTAGGCACTTGGTGACGAAATGGACTACATCACGCTTCATGCCTACCCATAATAAGAGCTTCCTCATGTCTGCGTACATCTTCTTCACACCAGGATGCACACAATAAAGTTCTCTATGGGCTTCCTTTAGTATGATGCTTCAAATATCCCCATCTTTAGGGATATACATCCTTCCTCGATATCTTAATAGTTTGTCTGCTTCTAGAATATATCCTTCATACTTTGGATCTAATTTCCTGCCACTCTGGAGGTTTGAAGTAACCTTTAAATACCAACTGTCTCCTTGGATTTGTGTCAACACATGTTCCCTCAGATTGACCTTTAAAGGTACCAAGGAGAAGACATGTGGTCTCCTGCTCAAGGCATCTGCGACCACATTTTCCTTTCCCTTGATGTATGAAATACCAAAATCATACTCACCCATAAAATCACTTCATTTCCTTTGTCTGGCATTCAAATCCCTTTGAGTGAAGAGATGTTTTAAACTTTGATGGTCTGTTTTGAGCTCAAAGTTTTTCCCCACAAGATAGTGCCTCCAAAATTTCAGAGCTAGCATTACAGCTGCCAACTCCAAATCATGAGTAGCATAAATATCTTCGTGTTTCTTCAACTTCCTTGACGCATAAGCGATCGCTCCTCCATCCTACATTAGCATGGTCCCCAACCCTTTCTTCGAGGCATTTGTGCAGACTGTGAAGTCCTTTTCCATATCTAGCACTCGTAGAATTGGCGAACTAGTTAGTAACCTTTTAAGCTCAATGAATGCACTATCACATTCTTCTGTCCATTCATACCTGACCCCCTTGCACTACAAAGTGGTGATGGGTCTCTCTATTTTTGAGAATCCTTCCACAAATCTCTGATAATAACCTGCTAGCCCCATGAAGCTTCTCACTTCATGGGGATTTTTTGGCACTGGTCACTCCATAATGGCCTTTACCTTTTCTGGGTCCACAAAGATTCCTTCACCGGAAATGATATGACCTAAATAGTGGATCTCTTTCTGAAAGAAAGAACACTTCGACAACTTCCCATACAATTTTTTCTCTCTAAGGCAGGACAACACCACTTGTAAGTGTTCCCCATGTTCTCTTTTGTTTTTGGAATAGATGAGGATGCCATCTAGAAAGACTTGTACAAAATAGTCTAAGTACTTCCGGAATACGCTATTTATGAGGCTCATGAATACTGTTGGTGCATTGGTCAATCCAAAAGGTACTATTACAAACTCATAATGTCCAAACCAAGTTCGAAAGGCAGTTTTAGGAATATCGCCTTCCTTAATCCTTAACTGGCGATACCCTGATTGCAAATCAATCTTTGAGAATACCGCTGCTCCTTTCATCTGATTGAAGAGGTCATCTATCCATGGCATTGGGTACCTATTTTTCACTGTAGCATGGTTCAAGTCCCTGTAATATATACACAATCGTAAGGAACCATCCTTCTTCTTTACAAAAATTACTAGTGCGCCCCAAGGTGAGACACTGAGCCTTATTAGCGCTAAGTCCAGTAACTCTTTCAACTGCATTTGCAGCTCACAAAGTTCTGGCCCTCTCATCCAATACAGAGTCTTGGAAATTGGTTTTGCACCATGTTTTAGCTCAATAGTAAAATCGAGCTCCCTCTCAGGAGGTAACCCTGGTAACTCGTTTGGAAAAACATCCTTAAATTCTTACAATACTAGGTACTGATCTAATGAGGGTCCCTTCCTTTCATTCACTACTTCCACTACATATAGTCGACACCCTTGTCTCAAGCATCACTTAAACTTTATAGTTTAGATAAAGCGTAATGACACCTTTCTCCGTACACCCTGGATCTCTACTGGCCTTCCTTCGTCGTCTACACAAAGCACCCTTTTTGCGAAACAATCTACCAAAGCTTGATGAGCTTATAACCAATCCATTCCAATGATTAGGTCATACACCCAGAGAGCAGTGACGTATACCTTCAATCTGGTAATACACACTCCCAGGTCTACTATACAATTATCAACACTAGGTCCTACTGCTTGTTTTTCCCCCGAAGCCATCTCGACTTGTTCAAAGTCATCGTGCGTGTAGGCTGCCAACCCACTCTTTTCTAATGCAGATGGTGAAATGAAACTATCTGTAACACCAGAATCAAATAAAATATTTACATTGATATGATTTAGCATACCTGATGACTCCACCACCATGGATTGATGTTCATCTTGGCGATTATTAACCGTTGCGTAAATATGGTGGCTGCTACTTGCTCTTCCCATCGGGGCTTTTCCTTATCTATGCACAAATCCTGATTATAACTCTGGGTAGTCACGTTGGTAATGGGGTCCTCCACATCCCCAACAGGTAACACGAGATTGAACCTGCGCACTGTTATGTGACTATCTCTGAAATGAGTTCCTTGCGTTGGAACCCCTGACCCTACAAGTTGCTCCCTGAGATAGCCGTGGACCTGCCTACGTTGTTGGTGATGAACAAGATGCTACACTCACTGCCATTGAAATCATTGCAGCTACTGTCCTTGGTGAGACTCTGTTACCATATGGAGGTGGCCTTGAGCCCCCTCCCCTGGGAAATGTCCTAGGGGCCTTCCCCACGAATCCAAGATGACACAGAAAGGTTGGTCTCGTACCTCGGGTTAAGTTCATGTGTTCCTCCATATAACATGTATTTTCCACTGCTTCCACTATTGAAGATGGTTTCCACATCTGCACCATAGCCCTTATCTTAGGGTTCAACCGATAGATGAAACGTTCTGCCTATCGTTGGTCATTATCCATATATGAAACATATTTGACCAATTCCATAAACCTAATCTCATATTCTTCTACAGTTTTGTTTCCCTGTACTAAGGCATGAAACACTCCTACCTGTTGTTCCTCATAGTAAGCTGGTAGATATTTCCTTTGGAACCTCTCCTCGAAAAGTTCCCAAGATACGGTGTCTAGGGTAAGGTGCAGTTGCCTCTCCAGGTTGCCCCGCCAATTCAAGGCGCTGTATCTTAACTAAAAAATTGCTATCTTTGCCTTTAAGGTGGATGCATAGTCCCTTAAGGAAAAACATCTTGTCATGCCTTCCAACCATGCTTCCATGCGTTCACTGGCACGACCCCTGACAAACTCCAGAAGTTTGATCTTTTGCAGTTCTCTAGTGATGTCTTTGGGTGGAGGTCCTCCCCTTGAATCCCTCGACGCTTCTAGATTACTAGTTCCATATGGTGGGGGATCCACTTCAATCCCTTCTGGTTGATGCCCCTTTAAAGTCTCATTTATGGCCTCCAAAGAGTGCAGTATGAGGGCTAGTTTGGGCAATGGTGGTGGAGGTGTCGGCGGTGCTTTCAACGATGCTCCTCTGCCTTGATTCCCTCGAGTCCTAACCATCCTGTATGATTTAACTTGCATCAACCAAGGTTGTTAGTGTGAGTTCGAGGACGTTTCAAATTTGCGCAACTTAAACTAGAAAACACGGTTAGGCGTAAGTTTCTTTTTATTTGTCTGTAAACAAATGTTACTCTTTAGGGGAGGTGGCTAGGTTAGGGATAAAGCGTCTAATCTTGATTTCTTCGCCTAATAAAACTATTGACTCCTCTCGTCTCGTAGCTACGCTAGCTTTGTGCCATACTCACCAATTCCTCTAGCTCACTTTCCTAGTGTGCATGAAACCCCCTCTGGCTTACCTTGTTCTAAGCCCCTAAACCTTTCATCTAAAACTAATTAATGTGATTTTCAACCTAAAGTTGATTAATTATTAGGAACTTAAAATCTAAACTAAACTTTAACCCTAATTCCAATTGTCTTAAACAACTCATTCATTTAATCCCATAAATTAATATTATTATTAATTAATTTATTAAGTACCTAATTAATCATTAATTTAATTTAAATTATTCACTTTGATTAACCACCTTTGGTTAATCACATTAACTTATAGTTAATTAATCATTCTAGTTTATTGGTTACTAATTAATTAGTCACTTTAATTAGTTTTAAAAAATTTAATCATGAATTTAAAACATAATTTTAAATATAAATAAATTTTAAAACATAATTTATTTATTTTTAAACTATATTTAAACGTAAACTTTTTAAAATTATAATTAAAATTTAAACTATACATAAAAAAAATGTAAACTATGAACAAGTTTAAATTATAAAAAAATAAAATAAAAAACTTAAAAAAAAATTCAAACTATTAATTACAACCTAAAATATTAAAACTTAAACCCTTAGTGGGGCAGTGGGTCCTCGTATGAGGCCCACGTGCCCTTGTCCCTCGTTCTCATCCCCTAACCCTAATCTCGTCTCACCCTTATATATTCAAACCCTTTCCTCACTCAACTCCTTTTCTATTTCATTTTTTGTCAATGCTCAGTAGAGGGATGAGGCCGATGGCCATGGCCATTTCCCTGCTTGGTCGAACCTGTGTCTATTGTTTCAAAGTCTAGAGGGTCTTTTCCTGTTAGTCTATCGGTGTGTTTTTTTTTTTGTGTTGTCGTGTATGCATTGTTGTAGGTGCCCCCTTTTTTTTTCATTTATTATCATCATTTTTTTTGTACAACACACGGGCTACTGGTTTGTGTATGTGGCTTCCATAGCTTAGAGGTATTCTGCGCATGTGTTGTGCACACTATGCTTCCTTGCGACTTGGTTTGGTGCTTGTACTTTCGACTCTGTGGTTTGGTGCTTGAGCATTCGGCTCTGTGGTTTGGTGCTTGTGCGTTGGTGTGGCATGGTCTAGCAGGCTTCTCCATGTGGCTTTGGGACTTTGGGCACTGATTAACCTGACGCTTTTTTTATTTTATTTTAACACTGTTGTAGCATGTGGTCTTGTGGTCTTGGTGCTGGGATTTTTATTGAGTATTGGGTTGTATATTGCGTGCTGGTGCTGGCTCATGGGCACTTGTGTGTTGGGTTTGTGTATTGGGTGTCATGGTGGAGCATGAGAAGGAACAAACCGTGTCTTGTAGAAACTTGGATTGCTGAAGCCATGGAAAATGTATGTGTTATGGGTATTCTGGGAAGTCTTTCAAGCTCGGTGGAGGTTTTCATGTCTGGAGTTTTCTGTATTTTTTCATGGGTTGGAGATGATGAGGTGTGGACAAGATATGGAGCTCGACGCTAGGCTTGTATATTGTTTTGTTTTCTCAGCCTTCGACTGTGTGGATGTTTTCAGACACGTGGTGCATTTAAAATCATCCCTTGTGGGATTTGATGCTTAGCACTAGGATTTGTGTTGTTGACTTAGTTACTAACATGTGTGTTGTGTTGCAGGTTCTTGACTCAGTGCTTTAGTGCCGCATAGAGCACTCCGCCCTGTGCGTAGTTTTTTTTTTTGTTTCTAATAATATTTTTTTTTTGTTTCTGTGTGTGCAGCGCGCGGCTCCTCTATCGTGGCTTTGTATTTTGCGCTGCAGAGGCTCCCAGGCAGCGAGACGTTCATGTTGAGGGTGCAATGAAATATACTTAAACTATCATTTTCTTTCTCATTCTTTTGTTTGAATATAGTTCAAACTTTGTGTAATAATCTCCTTCTGAATCTCCTGCATTGAATCTTTTTTTCTTTAGACAAAAGAATTGATATCATGTCATCCAACTCTGCTAACACATTTTACTTAAAAGTAAAAACAACATTGTTAAAACTCGAAGACAAACTATCTACTTTAGCACCACCTTTGTCAATCTTATTAGTAAGTTTAAATTATTCCAACTATTTTATAAATAATTTTAAATTATTTATAGGGTTGGATATAGTAATTTCATCTAGCATTTTATGAAAATTTTGTATTTCCTACTTTTTACAGCAAACTATTGGTTCAACTCGTTCCCAATTTATTTAGATGACTTTTTTCCATTTTTAAATTTTTTATATGGTTAGATATAGTAATTTCAATGACCATTTTTTGATGATTTGCAGTATTCTAAATCTAAAATAACAAAAAAAACCAATAATAGATTTGGCTTTGTGTCGTCTCTACTTTTTCCACTTAATCAATTGTTTAACCTCTCCACATTATACGTTCGTGCCTTTCACTATACCCCATAAATTTTCATTTTCCATTAGAGCCATTAAATTTTTATAAATATAGTTCCATTTTTGGAAAATTTCTGAACCTTGACAATCTAAATTTAGTAAACCACTATAAATGCTGCACTGGTCAAGAAGTAGGTGCTCCTTGCTATTCTGTTTTCTAATCAACCCTGGCCACAACATCTCCTGTATGTTTGGCATCTGGCATGAGCTCCCTGATTTCTCTACAAAAGAAATGGACCTTCACCATAATATCCTCTAGCACTCATTGAATTGATTCATTTTGCCTATTTTCACATTGTAGGTTGCTATGATTGCTTTCACATAATTTTTATGATTGCAGGCAAGAACTATTGAATCTATTCTCCGTTGTCTAGCAAGAGAATCTAGGGAATCGTCGAGGAGTTATAGTAGGTGGTTGTAGTTCCATCCAATAAGGGTTTTAGTGGTCACTTTTGGTTAATTCTAGGTAGGTGGGTAGGCCCTTGGCCCCAGATTGTGAACTACAACTCTGATACCATTTGTAGGAACCAAATTTAATTAATTCTAATAAGATTCATAAATTTAAACAAATAAGATTACTTCGACGCATAAACAATAAGTTATTTCTTTCATTCAACATATAAACAACATAAATTTAAATTTATGAACAACATGTTAATAATTTTACATAACCATCACATCTTCATGAGAATGCGTACATAAAAATACCTCTGTGTGATGCTAAATTCCCGACCTCTGATTGTCCTCTCTATTGCTCTGCCCAAACTCTGCTTGATGCTCTGACCAAACCCTGCCCAAAATCGACTAACCACCTAGCCAGCTAGGAGCAGCCTATCCGGCTCCCTAGCTCCAGGATTCCGTGAGGATTCCTGGCCCCCGAGCCCAAAACTCCCAGCAACCTGGTTCTCCCTACACCGATTCACCCAAAATCCAAAACCAAACTCCCAAAACCAGAAAAATATCCAACAACCATGTAAAAATAGAGTTTTTGATCTCAATGAAGAATTGACTGTTGCTGCAACATTGGAAACCATCTCCAGTTGATATGAGTCTTTTTAGCAGCACTAACCTCCTGGGAAGGACCCCTCAGAGTGGTAAGTGTTTCTATATTTTATTTTCTTTGTATATTAGCATTACATTTAGTTTCTTTTCTTCTTGCATTCTTGTTTAGTTTGAAAGTCATATATTGTGTTTTCATTTTGCAATTAGTTTGTATTCTGCAAATTCATTCATAATAGATAAAATTCAAATCAACACCCTCTCAGTGAAGGAATTGGTACATTGCATTTGATTGTTCAATGTCTTTCTATATGCTTTCAATTCATGATTTTTCATGCTATGTTGTCTCTGAATTTAATGACTACTTGACCAATAATTTAATTTCTTCACACATCGCTTCAATTTTTTCCTTTATTATCCGATCACTCTACTAATTCTTTGTTGCTAAAATTCCTACAAAGATACAATTTCCAAATAGCTCTCAAATGACCTCCAAATTATTTCATAAACCCACACATTCCCACATTCAATCCTCATAAAGAGTACTCTATTTCTGGTGTCTCTTTTTCAGCCAACACATTCTTTTAAACCAAATATCTTCATGCCTATTCCATTATCTACTCATCTACCATTGAATTCCCTTTTAATTTATGTTCTTCACTGATCAAATTTCCCTTTCAAATATGCATACCAATCCATTCATTACACCTTCCTTTCAGTTGTGTCAAAACATATTAAAATAGATCTTTAGTATTTGTTTGAACATTTTCATTTACATGTATACATTAAAACAAAAAAACATGTATTTTAAAGTGCATTTATTATTTGCAAATCTATGCATGTTTCGCTTCTTATTATTCTTACTATAGAACACATTTCAACTCATTTCTTATATCCTTCATGATTTGATATCATTCCTTGTTTGGTTGAATGCTCTCAATTTCCATAACTAAATGAACATCAATCCAAGATTCCATTTCTTTCCACTTTGTATTTCTGCATTACCATTCTTTCCCATTCCTTTTCATTGCTTTACTTGCTTGCTCATTGTGATCGATGCATTTGATTGAGGACAAAGTTTGAGTTTAGATCTCATTTTCTATTACCTAGTTTTTATCCATTTGATTATCTTTTTAATCACTACTGGAATCCATTGAAGGACAAGAAACTTAAGTAAGCTACACATGATTAATCACGCAAAAATTACCCCTAGTGCATGAAAGACTGTGATCTAATCCTTTATAGAACTAAGTTATTCTTGTGTCCCAATGATGAATCCTTAGTGTTAATTTCCTGCAGTGTAGGTTTGAAGATTGTTTTGTCGGCTTTAGATTAGGTTAGCTTGGGCTTTGATCTTGTGTTTAATGCACTTGCACCTCTAAGTCTACGAATCTGGTTGAAAATTTGATGTTGGGAATTAATAGTGTATATATGTAGCCCAACATTTTGGTGTCGTCTCCAGGGAGGTGCTAAAGGGATTAGAGCATAGGTAGGTTGTTTTTATTTCTCCAAATTCTTGTCTTTTCCCTTCATGCAAGTGTGGTGTTATTTTCATGCAAGTGTGGTGTGATTTTAAGAATGATATAAGGGTGGAGAGAAGATGGTAAGACGTGAGGGAAGATCCCACACATCCACTTTAGTGGGGTTGCTCCAAATTTAGGTTGTCCTCTTTCTTTTAGTAGTTAGAATTTGTGTTTTATTAGCATTAGCCATTTTTTTTATGTATATATGAGAAGAGAAACTAACTTGTGTGAAAACATAACTTGGTGACAAAGGGGTCCTAGTAGCACAGTGGTGCTTCAAGTTTATAATTGGTTTGCTTACTTTTTCTTTTAATTTACTTCTTTTTATTTCTTTATGATTTTTAAATGTTTTTGGGAACTATAAGAACCCCCCCCTATACACTAATCCATGTGTGAAACATGACCCATCAACCAACAAAAAGAATTTAAAGATGATCAATATTTTGGAATAACTTTCTCAAATCCTAGCAGCAGTTGGTATCTCAATATCAACCTCTTAGGAAGAACAAATCTTGACAACAATCAATAACTTAAATGTCACTCTGCATCCACAATAATATATAGAAGTCTCCTTTGATTCCCTTTTCCAATATATCGAGGAGACCAAAAAATCATGGACCTCATTTGATGGAGAACAAATACTAGAATATGAGATCAAGGAATTCCCGATATGCCTTTATGAAGAACCTCTATGAACTAATGAGACTAGTCATTTGAAAGAAGACAATCTGCAAGGAATGATAGAGGGATACATGCAAAGTGGTCTAAAAAAACAAGTGAACTAAGAACATCATGACTATATTGAACATTGGTTCCAGACAACAACCATATTGAACCACCACTCTCTTCTTCAACAACTCTTCACATCATCACCAAAGAAGTTGGTTCTTCATACTCTGGTAAAGATTAAAGATTATCTTTCAAACCCGAGTATGAATGCATTTCTACACTTGTTATGCACATGGCTAGATTGGAAATATTCTTACATGTTAAATACAATTTCTTGTTCTTAGATAGGATAGAGAAAAAGTTGCATGTTAGTTAACCTAGTTATAAATAAATGCAACATACTTTCATGTTTCTTTTCAAATAAATGAAATTAGATGAATATAATATTGGTGATCTAACATTAAAAACCAAAACAACTTAAGATATTTCTTCTTATTATTACATACATATTTCTGATTATTAATAGTAGCAGTTTCTCATAAGCCTAATCTTTAAAATATTATGGGGATTTACTAAATATTTAAGGTCTGCATAATGATGCCCATAGCTAACTTTTAAATCCTAGTTTTGTATCAGAACTTGTTATTCAAGCATTCTTATCAAATAGTAGAAGGAGAGTGAATGACACTTCTACTTGTGAGGGAGCACAATCTTATATGGAGAAGATGAACTTGGGGACTAGAGACACCTTTAGGTCATTCTCTCGTGGCCTCATCCACACATTAATTAAGTTTGGCCATGATATGTCTTTTGACTAATCTCAATACATAAGTCTATTTTCATACGAACAATCTTTTATGGGTAATCTATAAAATATATTCCAACCCAATACCATCCCATCTTGTAAAAATGTTTTCAAAGATGCTTCCCCATTCACCCATGTGAAAGAAATCTACAAATTTTATCTTAAGGGTAAATATTGGGACAAGAACCTTTGATGAAAAATGAGTGTAAGAAACTAACCCGCCGGGACACTAAACAGGTCTGTTGGTAGTAGGTACTGGCCTGTGGTATAACTGGGTAAACACATCATGGTACTGAACAAGATTGTGGGAAATGGGGCATTCTACCTAGGAAGGATATATCTTAGATGTAAAAATTACCCCATCGGATGAATGACCTGACTTGTTGGCAATGGGTTATGTTTTGATGTATTTCATTATGCCTAATCTATATTTGTCTGTATGAACGATATACTTGTGTAAATCCTTAAGAAGAAGCATGCATGTTTGAATAAAAGGCTAATGAACCTCATCTAATTATGATTTGAGAATGTCTGTAAGATGGTCTTAAGACCCCATCATGCATACCTAGGATTTCATTGTCCTAGAAGTGAGACCGATAAGTGTAGGAGTCTAATGAACTCAAATGTGAACTTTATCAATATCACTTGAATGATAGAAATTAACTAATAAATTAAATAGGGATAATTGGTTTCCTATCGGTTTCTCATTTGTTAAAGACCACTTATCTCCTCATGTTTTCCTATTTGAGGATGGGAGGAAAAATACCCCATCATAATTAACATGGTTTCTTGAGCATACAATTGTTAATGATTGATGAAATCATATGGAATAAGTAATTTAGGAATTTTCTTTATGCTTGTAATGTTTTAAAATTAATTTCTTTTTCAAATTTACAAGCATGGATAAAGTTTAACTTTTGGTTGTTTCTTTGGCATAACATAAATGATTATTTATTCTCTCATAATAATAGTATTGATTTAGTTCTTTCAGATTTTTCTGTTTCGGTATTGCTGGTATAGAAACCAGTAGGTTTCTGTACCAACAATACATAAATTTAAATCTTTTTCGAGGGTACTTTTTGCAGGATATTGTCAGCATCTCTCAGCTTTGGCATACTTCATTTTCATCCTTCAAGCAACATGAACTAGTTCCACATAATCCTCTTTCATATTGCAACAATATTTTGTGTTAATAAGAGTTTGCATGAGGACATGCAAACCAATAGGTGTGGAGGAGAGAGAGGCATAAGGAATCTCAGTAGATTAGCATTCATTTACTCCCTCCTAGATATCCATCAGTTCTCATCCTTTCTCCTCTTCATTTTCAAATTTCAGTAGTCTACCTCATGATTCTATAGACATTTCATCTTATTCTGCATAATTTCCACTTCAACATGCATTAGAATTCAAAGCAAGGGTAACTTGAAGAAAATCTAGTACAAATCTTTTTAATTTACTAAGAACTTGGAAAACATGATGCATAACCACTATTACCCACTCCACACTCCACTATTCATTATCATAACTACTCAGTAAACCCTCCATCTTCACTTCACTTGTCATAATCAACATTATACTTTGATGATAAGACCAAGTAATGAAAATTAAATATGTGGTATAAAAATACAAAGCAACATCTATAGTGTTTTCTCTTTGTACATCATAAGGAATTCTTAAGTCATCGCAAAGAGGATGAAATCATTGTTGTTTATCCAAAAAAGAGCCACAAAGTAAATATTGGTTTTAAAATTGATGTAAGATACATAGTATAAAGATGTCCAAGTTCATATGACCACCATCACCATCATTTTATAAACCATTCTCCACATGCACACCATTCACCATCACTTTGATACCCCATACACTGTTTGTCCTGCATTTTTATGATAATTTTGTTTCTTTGTTTGAAATTCAATCTGTGATAGTTTCCAAAGTGTCACTCCATAAGAACCAACAACTACACAAAATAAACAATGTCACATAAATATATAAGAAGAGTATCATAAGTTTCTTTTGCACGAGGACATGCAATTCCTTTGGTTTGGGGGTGTGTTGAGCTCTAGTTTTGTGATATTTTCCACCATACAAATACACTCATCATTACACCTTATCCCCGCATTTCGTCAATAATATGTCCCTAATTACACCATAAACCTCCATTATCTCCTGTTATTCATCCTATGTGGTTAATTCATAATTTTCCATATTTTTAGTGATTAAAATGATGATTATACAATAGTTTTGTTGATGATGGTTTAATCCTACGTTTCTATGTCCAAAAAATATGTTCCCAGACTGGAAGTCATCTAGTACCCATACTAGAGGTCATTTGGTCCTCATACTCCAAGTTATCCGATACCAGAAGGTTCTACAGTCAACCGGTACTAGCATAGTCATCTGGTACCCACACTTCATGTCATCTAGTACTCACACTCCATGTCATCCGTTACTCGCAATTCAACTCACCCGGTACTAGAATTTTCCAAAAACCCTCTGGTACCAAAATGTTCCAAGTCATCCAGTACCAACATCAACAATCGTCTCGTATTGGATTATAATAAAAAAATTGGAATGCTTCTAGAGGAAAATCGGGGACATGGGTTTTGTCTAAAAAGATGTCTACATGTGGAAACATGAGTTAGAATTCACACAACTTGCACGTGTGGACATCCATATCAAGGGGAATGATTTTTCAAAAATTAGTAAAAATCCCAAACTGCCAACTTGCGCCTTGATTTCCTTGCATATGGTATTAGATCTAGAAATTCCAAGATATGGGTTTTTTTCTAAAATATCGAAAATTGAGTATTAAGAAAGCCATTTTTCAAATTTCGAATTGGTTTGGAAGATATGGGTGGATCCCTAACTCGAATCTGCCCCAAATTACAATAAAACCCATATTTTTGGGATTTCTGCCTAAAAATGTAAATTTGAAATATGAGCATTGGGATTCGGTCTCATCCACTCCTCAATGATTCTTCATGTATAAATAAGCCTCATAGGACCGTGAGAAAGATCCATTAGTTTCATGAAGATTTTGTAAATGAGAGATTTATTCTTGTGAGAAAGCCTTAAGGAGTTGTTAGCCATGTAAAAAAAAGTTTTTGATCTCAATGAAGAATTCATTGTTGTTGCAACATTGGACACCATATCCATTTGATTTGAGTCTTTTTAGCAGAACTAACCTCCTGGGAAGGGATCCTTAGGGTGGTAAGTGTTTCTATAATTTATTTTCTTTGTATATTAGCATTACATTTAGTTTGTTTTCTTCTTGCATTATTGTTTAGTTTGAAAGTCATATATTGTGTGTTTGCATTCTGCAATTAGTTTGTATTCTGCGAATTCATTCGTAATAGATAAAAATCAAATCAACACCCTCTCACTCAAGGCATTGGTACATTGCATTTTATTTAGCTCAATCTCTTTCTATATGCTTTCAATTCATGAGTTTTCATGCTATTATGTCTCTGAATTTAATGACTACTTGACCAACATTTCAATTACTTCACACATCACTTTATTTTTTTATTTTCCTATCTGGTCACTATACTAATTCTTTGTTGCTAAAATTTATACAAAGATACACTTTCCAAATAGATCTCAAAATACCTCCAATCGCTTTCATAAACCCACACATTCCCACATTCAATCCTCATAAAGAGTACTCTGTTTCTAGTGTCTCTTTTTCAACCAACACATTCTTTTAAACCAAAGATCATCATGTCTATTCCATTATATACACATCTATCATTGAATTCCCTTTTAATTGTGTTTCTTCATTGATCAAATTTCTCTTTCATTTATGCATCTCAATCCATTCACTACACCTTCATTTCAGTTGTGTGAAAACATATTAAAATAAAGATTTAGTATTTGTTTGAACATTTTCATTTACATGTATACATTAAAAAAAAAAAATATATTTTAAAGTTTATTTATTATTCGCAAATCTATGTCAGTTTTGCTTCTTATTATTCTTACTATAGAACACATTTTCACTCATTTCTTATATCCTTCATGGTTTGAAATCATTCCTTGTTTGTTCGGATGCTCTCAAGGGCCATAACTAAATGAACATCAATCCAAGATTCCACTTCTTTCCACTTTGTCTTTCTGCAATACCATTCTTTCCCATTCCTTTTCATTTCTTTCCTTGCTTACTCATTGTGATCGATGCATTTGATTGAGGAAAAAGTTTGAGTTTAGATCTCATTTCCTATTACCTAGTTTTTAGGCATTTGATTATACTTTTAATCACTACTGAAATCCATTGAAGGATAGGAAACTTAAGTAAGCTACTCACGATTAATCACACGAACATCACCCTGAGTGCATGAAAGACTGTGATCTAATCCTTTATATCACTAAATTATTCATGTGTCAAAGTGATGAATCCTTAGTCTTAATTTCTTGCAATGTGGGTTTGAAGATTGTTTTATCGGCTTTATATTAGGTTAGCCTAGGCTATGATATTGCACTTCCTACATCTGCACTTCTAAGTCTACGACTCCATGGTTGACAATTTAACGTTAGGAATTAATAGTGTATATATTTATCCCAACAAAGGCCATGAGGTTCTCTAATAACAAGAATAATATAAACCCATATTTGGTTTGTTTGAGGGTTCACTCATTCACTCACTCTTTGTTCATTGTTCATTGTTCACGTTGTTCATTATTGTCTCTCTCTCCATTCATTTTTTCACCCACTCTTCGTTCTTCATAAATTTTGATCTTGGCCTGGAAAAGAAAAACTAATTGTGGAGAGGATCCATGGTTTGGTTGGAATTTATTATTGTTGGTGTATTCTAGCCATGAATTAATGCCTGCATGTTTGAGATTCATTTGCATGCGTTAAATTTTCTCATAGCTATGAATCCCGAGTGTCCCAACATGGAGATTCTTGACCAGATGCACTGGAGCCCTAGAAGGAGGTGGACAACCTGAGGGACTGCATGGCAGAGAAGGGGGTCCATTCTTTTGGGTTGTGCAGGTTGGGAGAAGAGAGTTGGTGTACTTTGGATTGCAATGTGTGGTGAGAAGCCTGTAAGAGATTGAGTGTTGATTGGTTTGGGAAGTTGAGTGGCACTCTGGAACCATCCTTGTCGATTCATATCCCTGGCTCGGGGGTGAAATTATTGTTGAGACTTGAAACAACGGTGTCTACGATTGGGTGAAACGTCCTTGGTCTGCGACGATTTGGTGATTCATTTCATTAAATGTAAAATATCTCTATCATGGTTTCATTTACCTGTATATTTATTTCTGTTGTGTATTTATTTATCTATGAAATTCATATCTATGATATGCATTCTTGTTGGTTATTGTTGTGCATGACATATGGTTCATTTATTTTATGTTGTAGCATGAATATTGATCTATGCATGTGATTATTTCATGCGTCTTTTTTAATTAAAAATTAATCAGAAATCAAAATTAATTCAGAAGCAAGTTTTGAGTTAGTGTGCCCAGCCTATGGGTGGCTGGGTACATTACATATTTGTATTGGAGCTTCTGGTTGAAACACCAGACTGGTATGGGTCAAAAATCTTGGAAAGAGTGTTATGTTTAAGAAGGAATATGTCTTCGAGATATTAAATCTCAGGATTCATAACATTATAGAGATTGTGTAGAAGCCAGAGTGTCATGTAGAACTTAAATCCTTTGTAAAGGATCGTGGAATTGTGACTATCCCCTTTTGAATTCGGTAGCGATCACAACCATGAAATTAGGGATTTTTGGGTCGTTAGATAAGAAGGAAGGTGAATGAGGATCATCAATTAGAGGTGAAGCCAAAGGCTAGGAGAGATTAGCCATAACCATTGCATCGAACTAGTCGATCATTAGTCGTTGATCAAAGCCAAGTGAGAGATGGAAGACTATGAAACTTCACCGCTTCAATGATTATTGGAGACAAGGAAGAAGCATGAAATCCTGAAGAATTCACAAATTCTCGTCATCCATCCAATATTCTAGGAAGTTCAGGAGTAATGTGAGTCATAGATTCAGAGTGGAAGGATAGTGAAGTTTCAAGACTTCATAACTTCACCACTTCATCAATTATTGGAGACTAGGAAAAGCCACAAAACACCGAAGCCACGAAGTGCAAAGCTACATATCTTGAAATCACACAAGCAATAAGATCTGGAGTGGAGGAATGTGGGTCGTCCATTTGGGGGATGACTTCTCTTATGCCACATAGCAGGGGTTCCATATGGGGACAATTGTCACATGAATTCAGGGTATTTTGGACCCCAGCATGTCCATTTATGAGGGACACATAGTGCACATACCAAGGGTCCATGTCACCATAGGTGACATCAATATGCCATGTCATCTCTGGGATTATGGCATATGAGAATGGCCAACATATCTACCAGCGAAAGTGTCAAAGGCCAAAGTCGCGAATTCACGTAGATCGTCGATCTAAGATTCCTTCAGGACTTTTCTCAACTATTATATCAAGAAGTGGAAGGATGGTGTAAGCACTTCGACAGGTATCACTCTGGGGGAATTGAATGACTCAAGATTTGTAATGTCCCGGACTCCCAGAGCACTGAAGTCTCGAAATGAATAAGGATCATCCATCCCAACACTTGATTAATTCATGGTCATTGGATTAAATAGTGGAAGGATAGCGTAAGCATAGGTGTTAAATGACATTAATCGTTCATCACCACTTTATGATCGCTTTAGCAGGTACCATTTTGGGGGAATTGAACAACTCGAGAGTTGTAATGTCCTAGAGTCCCGGAGTAGAGAATTCATGTGGTATATTGATCTAATACCCTCCACGAGTTCTCGTGACCATCTGATCTAGTAGTGGATTTAATATACGTGTTTCGGTGAAGTTTACTTTCAAAGAGTTGGAAGTTGAAAAGGGAGAATATCCCAAAGGCCGAAGTCCAAAGGACTTGGTTTTAGCATCAGTCTCATGATAAGGAAAAAGGGGTTGATTAGAAGAATGAAGGGCCTAGTGTTAAAAAAGCTCGTGATAATTTTTTGGAATGAGATCTTGTGTAGAAGAATAATGAGGAAAGTTTCTTAGAGTGGATAATCCTTTGTTTTAGAGCCATGGTCACAAGGAAAATGGATTGAAGGAAGCGCCTGTGCAGAATTTGAATTCTATACCAATTTAAAAGGGTTGTGGAATAATTCAACAAGATCCTGTTGCAAAACAAGAAAAGGGTGAATGAGACTTTTTCGGGAAGCCGTAACTTTCATCTCAGATACTGCAAGATACCAGATATATAAAATATGCAGAACATAATTAAAATGCTAGAAATAACAGAATATCAGTAAAATATCCAGTATAATCTTCACAATACACATAAATGATATATGAAATATCAACAGAAATAGAACTTTGAATTAGATAGCAATGTTCACAGGCCTCTTCGAGGGGGCAAACTCCAGTTGAGCAACGCTCTGTTACAATAATCTCCAAGCTAGGGTTCTTCATACCCTCGACCCTTATTTATACTAAATATGTCTCTTAAGAGAAGCATCTAGAGGAAGATCCTTCTAGAAGCGGAAGCTTCTATTAGGTCTTCTTACATCCGCCTTATTCTATTTTATTGAAAGGTCTTATTAATATTGACCTTTATTACATCCGAATACATTGATCTACCTATGTGCGGGTTAGGACCTTAACATGTCCGCCCCCTTAAAAACAAGCTTGTCCTCAAGGCTAGAGATGTGGAAACTGCTGCAGAATGGTAGCTAGTTCCCAAGTGGCATCTGCTGGAGTCATATATTTCCACTTTACTAGCACTTCCTTGATGGTTCTCTGATGCAAGCGACGCTCCCGCTGGTCCAAAACTGCTTCTGGTTGTATCCAAATGGATCCTTCTTCGGCTAACTCTGGAAGGTGGGTTTGAATGTGGCACCTAGTTCCAATCACCTTCTTCAAGCATGAAACATGTAAAAACGGATGTAGCTTCGACTGACTGGGCACAACTAACTAATATGTGACTTGTCCCACACA
>ML792739.1:358302-392427 GCA_009831015.1 Picea engelmannii
GACTCATCAATACGTACCAACATCATCAACTATACACCTCATGTATGTGCCAACTCATCAACTACTTGTCTCAACCATGTACCCAACATGTACCTCAACCAAAATCCCTCATCAATTTCATCATCCAAATCTGATTTGTAACTATGTAATAGAACTAGTGTATATTATCACATATCTATGAACCTTCCTTAACTTTAGCAACAAGAGACTATCATTTTCGTCAAACTTTTCTTTAGTCTCAAATGACTAGTTTTTGATTAGTCAACAACCCTAACTTGAAATAATCATAACTATGTACATGTAATGATTAAAGATATGAAAATAGTACACAATGTTCTTCAGTGTGTTTTATGCAATTACTCTAGATTTCACTACTTGGAACCTCCTCATAAAAGTATTTATAGCAAAAATGACATACCTTGTTGAATTCTGGCTTATTCTAGAGAGCAAACTTGTAGAGCGTGCCCCACACGGAATATTTGTTGTATGGATATGAAAATTTTACAAAGAATACTATAGACTGTAAGATAACCAACACATTTTCCCTTTCTTAAGTTGTATATTCTATGAATAAGTTATGATTTTTTTACCCGAAACACCTAGTTTAGACTAGTTTCAAGACTAGCCATAAACCCTATTTTACACGGAGTGTAACTCCAAAAATACAACGACCCAGAAGATGAATTTTGTACCATAGATACTTGGATATGTTTTATCAATGTCCTATAAATTTCACGGTCTGAATCATTCTAGAAAAAATATTTTTGTGAAAATGGTGAGATGACCTGTAAATGACATACCTGAGAAAGCATCATCAAAATAATTTATCCTCCCTTGAATTTTGGCCTTCTTTATTGCACCTTCTCTCTAAAATTCAGCTTAGATATCCTTTGGTTACCTTAGTCACCTGTAGATATTCAATATTCTCAAGTGTGATAAAAATGAGAGAGTCTTGCCTCTTATTTATACTTTCATGTAGCTTCCTGAAAGGGTTACCTTTTAACCATCTTAACCCACTTTTCTTATTTTAGGGTTAACCAACTTCTAACCACTTGTCCAATTACTAATTTATCCATTAAATTTATTATTTAAATAATTTATTTTGTATCCACTTTGACTTATAGTACACTCGTCACTTCACTTTACATCAAGGGGTTACCTTCTAACCATCTTAAACCATTTTCCTTATTTTAGGGCTAACCCACTTCTAACCACTTGTCAACTTAGTAATTTCTCCATTAACTTTATTATTTAAATAATTTCTTTTGTATTCACTTTGAATTATAGTACACTCATCACTTCACTTTATTGTTTCCCTTCTAAAAAACTCTTAAATCACTTTGACTACTTTGACCTTTTGGGGTTTCTAGATGACTCATGAGGGTTCTCCAACTTCACATGGCCATAACTCTCTAACCGTGAGGAGTTATGTGGTGTTCCACATAACATTGGAAATGGAATGACATGTACTATCAATCTATAATAGTATTGCCTTCAAATATATCAAAACTCATACTATTATCCATCAAACAAACTTGGGTCCATTACCCAAACCTGAGTTCTCCAACTTCTCATGGCCATAGCTCTCTAACCGTGATGAGTTATGTGACATTCCACAGACCACCAGAAATGGAATGAAATGTACTATCCATGTAGAATAGTATTACCTTCAAATATATTAAAACACATACCATAATACATGAAACAACCTTGGGTACATTACCCAAACCTTTGTTCTACCGGAATTCACTACCGTATATTCTCCAAGTGTTGACATCAATCACTAAGGGTTGAAATCAATCTACAATATCACTCTCGAATGGTTGACATCAATGAAAAAAAACAATCCATACCAACTATCCATCAACCTAAGCCAACTTTTTGAAAATCTCCCTCTTTGTCATTGATGGCAACACCAACATTGATCACAACAATTAGTCATGATAACATTCATGATTATACTCCTCATCAATGTTTCTATCTCTCCCCCTTTGACATCAATGGAAAAGGGTATATCCCTTTGGGGCTTCTCTCCCTGACTGAACTCTCCTTGGGGTACTCCCCATGTCTACATGCCTTTAATTTTTCTTTGTGTTTAGAAGCCTTTGATTACTCTCTGTCCCTTCATATGAATAATATCTCCCCATTTCAAAAAGGGTATCACTCTGAAGTCATATCTCTCATTCTTCCCTTATGACAATCACTTCCCTTGGAAACATGCCTCTATGCTCTCTCTCAAAGCATTTACCTTTGCATCTGATAAATCTCTCTCCCTTTGTCCTATTTATTGTGTCTCCTCATGTACATCTAAGACATTTAAGATAAGAATTCAAAAGCATTCATTTTGGAGAAGAAATTACTCTTAGTCTCTAGCAAAGATACTCAAGGGCTTCCCGTGGAAGCGGTTTTGTAAATATGTATTCCACTTGTTCTTTTGTTCCCACATATTCAACTCTGACATTCTTCTCTATAACCCATTCTCGTAGAAAGTGACACTTTATTGGAATGTGCTTCATCTTGGAGTGCATCACCAGGTTCTTTGAGATATTGATGGCGCTTGTATTATCACAATAGATTGGAATGGGCTCATCATACTCAACTTGTATATCTGTCAAAGTTTGTTTCATCCATAGAACCTGTGTACAACATGTTTTTTCTGCAATATACTATTCCTCGACTATAGATAAGGATATTGATGATTGTTTCTTGCTTAGCCAAGATAGTAAACACTCACCCAAGTAGAACATTGCTCCACTGGTGCTTCGTCGGTCATCAATGCAACCTGCCCAATCTGCATCTGTGTAGGCAATAAGTGATAGATCAATTCCTTTTGGATACCATAATCCAAACTCTTATGTTCCTTTGAGATATCTGAAAGTTCTCTTCACTGCTAATACATGTGATTCCTTTGGTTCTGCTTGAAATTGTGCCACCTGTCCAACTGCCTGCATTACATCTAGTCTAGATGATGTCACATATAGTATGCTCCCAATCATGGACCTGTATTGCCTATGGTCTGTAGACTTTGAATCATCATCTTTTCTCAACTTGCAACTGGTTTTCATAGGAGTGGTAACTGGTTTGCAATCTTCCATTCCAAACCTCTTTAACATTTCTCTGATATACTTAGTTTGAGAAATAAAAATTTCTTGGTTTCTTTGACATATCTGAAGACCCAAAAATAAGGATAGTTCTCCAAGTAATGACATTTCAAATTCATTATTCATATCCTTTTCAAATTTATTGCTTAACCTATCATTAGTACTTCCAAAACAATATTATCAACATAAATTTCAATTAATAAAATATTACCTTGAGTTACCTTGATGTAGAGGTTGTTGTCTGTGCTTCCTTTCCATATTTCGTAGGGAGTTTTGTCATTGTTGTTTCTAAGCATTACTCTGTTTTGAATGTGAACTGATGTATGCACTACATGTGTCCCAAACATATCTGTCAATTTGGAATCCATTAGCATTGTTCGAGCCATTTCCTGTGTAGTTATCATCCATTATTATAATGTTTTTTTGTCTCTGAACCACTCTCTGAACCAATATATAAATCCATGCTCTAGTCCACTTTCATATATTTGTCTAAACCAGCTAAGTGTTCTTACGTATCCATCTATGTCCATACTGTCCAAGACTCTACTTGCACAACTGTCCATAATGATGACCCATTTATCACTATACTATCATGAAGTCTTGATTAATATATCAAACTGTACTTCTTCTAATTGATTTCTCTAAATCTGTCTTCTCAAACTCTGCAAGCTGCTCAAAGGATGGTTCTTTGTTCTGTCATAGTTATTTCATAGACTCCTCTTTGTCTAATATTCATATTACTTGGGATTCTCTAAGATGGATGGATCATAGCTATTCCTTCTCTAATGTGTATTCATCATCATATTCATTGGTAGATTCATCATCATCTTCATTGGTAGATTCATTATCTCTCTGAGCTCTGACTTCTTTCTTTCTGTCCATGGATTCATCTTTCACTACAATTCCTGAAAGTACAATCGCTTGAACCTGTTCCTTATTTACCTGTCCTTCCTTTCTTTTAGTTATTTTCCAAACCTTTATGTATCTGACATCTTTCCTTTTCTCTGTATAATTTTCTTCATCTCATTTTATTGCCAATCTTGTGATCTGGTACATGGTATTTGTTCACCCGTTCTTCCTGTTTTCTTATCCATACTTTCTTATATCTAATATCAGTGTTCTCTTTCATGGAATTATCGATAATGATTCTACAATCATTGGCTATGTGTCCATAGTTATGGCATTTGCAACACTCAATGTTACATGCGACCACATAGGGACTTCTTTCTTGAACATTTCTTTTATAATCCCTACAATCAAAAACCTTATGTCCAAAGTTAGTAAAATAAAAAAAATGACCATAAAATAAATTTGCATACTTGGAAGTGAATGATCTTCTTTTTGGCGTAGTCCTTATGAATTTTTTCCTTAACTGATAATGATCATGATTGAAGCTTCTTTGTGGCTTGAACATGTATGCTCTTCTTGAATATGTATCTTCAATATTTTTCTTAGATTCTAGTTGAACATGATTCATTCCTTTTAATACTTCTACATAAATCTTTTTGTTTTCTTCATTCTTCTTTTCTAGCAACCTACAATGCTTCTCTTCATTCTCTATAACTGATGTGGATGTTTCTGTCTCTTCAACATTCTTGTTGAGTTGGATGATTTTACTTCTCAATGTGACAACTTCTTCTTCAAGCCTCTCAACCTCTTCTTCTTTTCATTATCTGAGACTTCTTGGCTGTAGTCTTTGCCCTTTTTGAACTATCATATCCTGTAACAACTAATGGCCAAATATGATGTCCCTATTCCTGTAAAAATACTTTCATCCTTATGGTCCACATCTCATACTTCAAACCATTCTGACCATTAAACATTGGTACTCCATTCTCAGAATAATCCATGATCTCCTTCGAGTGGTTAAACTGTTTCCTGAAGGAACCGACACTGATACCAATTGTTGGATTACTGAGAGGGGGGTGAATTAGTAATAGAGAAATTTAATCATTTTTAACCATATAATCCAAGTGTTGTATCAATGTAGCATTATCCTCCAATAACTATAGAGTAAATAATCAATGAACAAATGAACAATCATACACATACATAGTACAACAATGTTTTACGTGGAAACCCAAAGTGGGAAAAAACCATGGAATGCTTTTTCTTATATGTATTGAAGAATTACATTCATTGGAAGCACCAACTTCCTTTTTTTTCCAGCTACAACTGGAAGGAGGCTCTAACCCCCTAGTTTCTCAAGATACAAACTGAGGGAAGCTCCAACTCCCAAATTCTCTGGTTACAACTAGAAGGAGGCTACAACCCCCTATGTTCTCTGGCTACAACCAGAAGATGGATACAACCACATTTCCTTGCCCCATCCAACTTCCTTGAAGTATAAGTATAATGATGGAACCACTATCACACAATCACTGTGAGATATACTGATGTAAACTTGCACCAATAAACCTACACCAAACAACCTGTAGCAATAACCTGAACTGTGCATCAACCTCTAATCAACATGTACCATAAACAAGTGGATCAACCATGCACCAACCTGTACTAAACAACTTGTAATCAACTTGTACCATAAACAAGTGCATCAACCATACACCAACCTGTACCTCAACCTGTACCATGAACAATTGCATCAACCATGTACCAAACCTGTACAAATAACATGTCACAACAACGTGTCCAAACAACCTATCACAACAACTTGTCTCATTAATATTATCAACCAAATCATATCTACTGACCAATATCAATCACCAATACAACTCTCAAAGATGTGCATCAACCAAACATAACATAACAAGTCATAATCATCACCAAGATCAATATGTTCTTCTAATAATACAAGTATGCTATATCATTCATAAACCATGTGTCAACAATACTACTAACAAGTGCCTCCAACCATGCACCACATATGTACCAATCATGTGTCGCCTACTCATCAACTATGACTCATCAAGATGTGTCAACATCATAAACTATACACCTCATTTATGTGCCAACTCATCAGCTACTTGTCTCAACCATGTACCCAACATGTACCTCAACCAAAATCCCTCATCAATTTCATCATCCAAATCTGATTTTTAACTCTATAATATACCTGGTGTATATGATCACATACCTGCAAACATTCCTTAACTTTAACAACACAAGACTATCATTTTCATCAAACTTTTCTTTAGTCTCACATGACTAGTTTTGGATTAGTCAACAACCCTAACTTGAAATAATCATAACTATGTACCTGTAATGAATAAATATATGAAAATAATAAACAATGTTATTCAATGTGTTTTATGCAATTCCTCCAGTTTTCACTACTTTGAACCTCTCATTAAAGGAGTTATAGCAAAAATGGCATACCTTGTTGAATTCTAGCTTATTCTAGAGAGCAAACTTGTAGAGCGTGCCCCAGACATAATATTTGTTGTATGGATCTGAAAATTTTATAAAGAATACTATAGACTATATGATAACCAACACATTTAGCCTTACCTAATTTGGATCTTCTATGAAGAATTTATGACGTTTTTACCCGAAACACATGTTTTAGACTAGTTTCAGGACTAGCCACAAACCCTATTTTACATGGAGTGTAACTCCAAAAATAAAACGACCCACAAGCTGAAATTCATACCAAAGATACTTGGATATGCTTTTTCAATGGCCTATCAATTTCACGATTTGAATCATTCTAGAAAAAATGTTATTTCAAAAATGGTGAGATGGCCTGTAAATAACACACCTTTGAAAGCATCATCAAAATAATTTATCTTCCCTTGAATTTCGGCCTTATTTACTTCACCTTCTCTCTAAAATTTGGCTTAAATATCATTTGGTTACCTCAGTAACATGTATATATTCAATATTCTAAAGTGTCATAAAAATGAGAAATCCTTTCCTCTTATTTATACTTTCATGTAGCTTTCTTAAGGGGTTACCTTTTAACCATCTTAACCCACTTTCCTTATTTTAGGGTTAACCAACTTCTAACCACTTGTCCAATCAGTAATTTATCCATTAAATTTATTATTTCAATAATTTATGTTGTATCCACTTTGACTTATAGTACACTCATCACTTCACTTTACCTCAAGGGGTTACCTTCTGACCATGTTAAACCACTTTCCTTATTTTAGGTCTAACCCACTTCTAACCACTTGTAAACTTAGTAATTTCTCCATTAAATTTATTATTTAAATAATTTATTTTGTGTTCACTTTGAATTATAGTACACTCATCACTTCACTTATTATTTACCTTCTAAAAAAATCTTAAACCACTTTGACTTCTTTGACCTTTTGGGGCTTCTAGGTTACTCATGAGGGTTCTCCAACTTCACATGGCCATAAATCTCTAACCATGAGGAGTTATGTGACATTCCACATACCAATGGAAATAGAATTACATGTACTATCAATATATAATATTATTTCCTTCAAATATATCAAAACTCATACCATTATCCATCAAACAAACTTGGGTCCATTACCTAAACCCAAGTTCTCCAACTTTTCATGGCCATAACTCTCTAACCATGAGGAGTTATGTGATGTTCCACATACCACCGGAAATGGAGTGACATGTACTATCCATCTAGAATAGTATTGCCTTCAAATATATTAAAAATCATACCATAATACATGAAACAAACTTGCGTCCATTACCCAAACCTTTGTGCTACCAAACTTTCTCCAAGGGTTGAAATGAATCACTAAGGGTTGACATCAATCTACAATATCACTCTCCAATGGTTGACATCAATGAAAACCAAAAATCCATCAACCTAAGCCAATTTTCTGAGAACTTTTTCTCACACATCTCAAGTTTTTTGGTTGTGATGCATATGTTTATGTTCCAATGAAAAACATGAGTAAGATAGATAAGAAGGATGAAAAGTGTATCTTTATTGGATATAAATATGGTTTCAAATGTTACAAGATTTAGAACCCAGAAAATAAGAAGGTAGTGTATAGATGAGATGTGGTATTTAGATAAATGAAGGATGTTGTTAAATATGAAGTCCTACCAAGTAAGGAAGAATCAGAGAAAATAGAGTTTGATTTAAAGGATGATAAATAAGACTCTACAGGAGAACATGAATCAAAAGAAGAAGATCCTCATACTCCAGTATTGAGGAGATTGGTTTGATAAAGAAGGATACTAGAAAGATATTTTCCATCTGATTTATGTTCAAATTTTGTTTTGTCTATTATTGATGATGATCCTAGAACTGTGAGGGAGGGAGTGGGTTCAGAGGATGGAAATATATGAAAAAAGGCCATGGACGAAGAAATGGAAGCCTTGAATAAGAATGAGGCTTGGGATCTAGTGGAGTTGTCGAATTGAAGAAATTTCATTGACAACAAATGGGCATTTAAAAATAAGCTTAATGCAGAAGGACAAGTGGAGAAATACAAAATTCGGTTGGTAGAAAAAGGTTATTCCCAGGTTGAGGGAATTGATTTTGGTGATATTTTTTCTCTTGTTTCCAGGTTAACCTCTATAAGATATATGTTTTTTGTTGTTGTTGCATTTGATTTTGAAGTAGAATAGATGGATGTGAAAAAATCATTCCTACATGGGGATATGGAAGAAGAAATCTATATGAAGCAGCCAGAAGGATTTGTTGTGAAGGGAAAGCAAAAGCTGGTATGCAAGATGAAAAAGTCCATGTATGGTTTAATTCAATCACCAAGGATATGGTATCAAAAAATTTATACTTATATGCTGGGACTTGGCTTCATAAGAAGCAAAGAGGATCATTGTGTGTATTTTAAATTAATTGGTGATCATTTGATTTATTTGGTATTGTATGTGGATGACATGTTACTGATAGGAAACAACAAGGAGATTATCCAGGATGTGAAAAATTAGTTGTCCTCTAAATTTGACATGAAGGATCTTGATGCTTCAAATTTCATTTTGGTCATGGAAATTAAAAGAGATCGGAAAAAGAGGAAACTTTGATTAAATACGAGAAAATATGTCAAGACAATATTGCAGAGGATTAATATGAAAGAATGTAAACCGGTCAAGGTTCATATTCCTGTTGGTGTAAATTTGTTTGCGGATCAGTGTCCCAAGACACAGGAAGAGGAGGAGGACATGTCTCGTGTTCCATATGTGAGTGAAGTTGGGATTTTAATGTATGCAATGGTCTGTACTAGACTGAACATTTCACATGTAGTGGGAGTTTTGAGCAGGTATATGTCAAAACCAGGGAAGGAGCATTGAACAACAGTAAAAAGGGTTTTCAATTATTTGTGTGGCACTGCTAGCTATGGATTGTTCTACCAAGGAAGAACGAGATTGGATAGAGTGTTGGATATACGTGGCTTTGTAGATGCAGACTGGGCTAGAGATGTAGATCATAGGAGATCTACAAGTGGGTATGTGTTTAACTTGTTTGTAGGAGTAATAAATTGGATGAGAAAAAGACAGGTTATAGTGGTACTTTCAACTACAAAAGATGAATACATGGAAGCCATTCATGGAAGCCATTCATGCAAGTAAGGAAGCAATATGGTTACAAATATTGTGTTCGGGTATTAGGTTGGTACAACAAGATGTAAGGATAGATTGTGACAGTTAGAGTGCAATTTTTCTGGTGAAGAACCCAACTTATCATTCAAATACAAAGCATATTGATATTCAATATCACTTTGTGAGAGACATGGTTGAAGAAAAGAAAGTGTTGTAGATGAAGGTGGACATTTTGAAGAATGTTGCAGGTTCATTAACAAAATCTGTGAGCACCGAGAAGTTCTCTTGGTGTAGAGGATCCATGGGCATTGTTACCCTGTATTGTGGACTATGTAACCTTGTAACCCCCTATATGAAAATAAAACAACAAGTGGGAGAATGTTTGGTATGTGTTATATTCTTTGTAGGAATTTTTTTACTTGGGAAACGTGTCACATTTTTTCCTCGTTTTTCGTGTTGCCTCAATTTTCGTGTCCATTGTTGGACAATTTTTAGACACATGGTTTTTGCCAATGGTTTTCTATTTTCGGTTAAGGAATTAGGGTTGTTGACTAATCCAAGTCATTGAGCTAGGGTTTTGGATGTCACTGGCTCCTATATGTATATTTTATTGTAAACAATCTATCACTATGAATGAATATAAAATATGTTGGTTTTCCTAATTTGGGTTTTCAAGGGAAAAATATTTGTGTAATGTTTGTATTTGCCATTGTATCTTTCCTATTCTTTTACTAAAAATCTGTTTGCACTAAATATTGTACAAGGTTAAAATCTACAACCTAATATTGGTATTGCAAGTGTTGAGGGAACATCACTTGTATGCCAAGCTTAGTAAGTGTTCATTTTACCAAGAATAGATCCATTACTTGGGACACATTATTTCAGAACAATATATAGCAGTGGATCCATAGAATATTGAAGCCATTAGAGGATGGCCAACACCCAGGAATGTCTTAGAAGTCATATCTTTTATGGGATTAGCTAGTTACTATCGAATATTTATAGTAGGGTTCTCTAAGATTGTTCATCACATCACTTCTTTGCAAAAGAAAGGAATTAAATTTGAATGGACAGTTGAGTGTGAAGAGAACTTTAATTTGTTGAAAGAATTACTTACTAGTCCTCCTATTTTAAATATTGTTGACCCAAATGAAAGTTTTATGGTATGTACAAATGCATGCAAAGAAGGACTTGGTGGAGTCCTTACTCAAAATGGACATGTCATTGGTTATGAGTGCAAACAGATTCAAGAACATGAGAGGAACTATGCCACACATGAATTGGAACTTGCTTCCATTGTTCACGCATTGAAGATGTGGATGGATTACCTCATGGGTAAGAGATTTGAATTAAGAACGGACCATAGAGGTCTGAAATATCTTTCTGAACAACCAACTTTGAATGCTAGGAAAACGATATGGATGGAATTTTTAAGTGAATACGATTTTGAAGTCAATCATATCAAAGGAAAAGAAAATAAAGTTTTTGATGCACATAGTAGAAGAGTACATCTCATGCATGCTACAACCATTAGTATGAATCAATTAAATTTGAATTGGAGAATTTTAGATGTTGTTGAGCATTACCTACAGGTAAAACAAATATTACAAAAGGGAAATGTACAACAAAAAAATAACAAATATGAGATCAGTGAAGGTGAATTACTCATGCATAAAAATATAATTTATGTTCCTAGTTCCGGAGAACTTAGGAATATGGTATTAAAAGAAATGCATAATTTTCTATGTGCCAGACATCTCAGCTACCATAAAACAATTGCAGCAGTAAGAAGACAATTATTTTGGCCAGGAATGAAGAGATATGTTTCTCATTACATTGCCATATGTATGGAATGTCAGAGAGTGAAGGCTGAGCATAGGCACCTAGCGGGGTTGCTACAACCATTACCAATTCCAGAGAAAAAATGGGAAGTGGTAACCATTGATTTTATAACTAAATTTCCCAGGACATCAAGACAACATGATTTAATCATGGTAGTGGTTGATAAATTGACAAAGGTTGTTCATTTTGTTCCTATAAAAACGACTTGTACAACAACTAATATTGCAGAAATTTACATAAGGGAGACTATTAGGTTGCATGGGATACCTAAGGAAAATGTTTCAGATAGAGATACAAATTTTACTTCAAATTTCTGGAGGGGATTGTTTAAAGGATTTGGTACAAATATGAACTTTAGCACAACATACCATCCACAGTCAAATGGGCAGACAAAAAGAGTCAACCAAGTAATTGAAGACATGTTGAGAATGTATGTGATGGATAAACCATCTAAGTCGGAATATTACTTGCACTTTGTTGAGTATGTCCATAATAATGGGTATTAATTTTCTTTGAAAATGAGCCCATTTGAAGCTTTGTATGGTAGGAAATGCAATACTCCGAAGACTTGGGAAAACCCAGTAGATAGAGTGGCACTTGTGCCAGAATTTCTCAAGGATATGGAAGACTAGATGGTTAGAATTAAGCATAATTTAAAGCCATCTCAAGATAGATAGAATTTTTTTGCATATAAGAATAGGACAACTAGAGAATTTAAAGTGCATGAGCATGTGCTTTTAAAAGTGAATCCCGAGAAAATTTGTTTGAAGTTGGGTAGTTTTACAAAGCTAGCATCCAGATTCTGTGGTACATTTGAGATATTGGATAGAATAGGGTCAGTTGCATACATGCTTGAATTGTTTGCTTCCATGAATGTGCATAATGTATTTCATGTATCTTTGCTAAATAAATGTGTACATGATCCTAACCATGTTATTTATTAGGATCTGATTTGGGTAGAGACCGAAGGAGACTTTTAGATCTAGCCAATGCAAATATGGGACAAAAAAGTCCAAATGCTCTAGAATCAAGTTATAGAGTTGGTAAAAGTCTAGTGGACCTGCTACAGTCCTGAAGATGATACTTGGGAGCATGAAGATGGCATGCAAGAAACCTACCTGCAAATTTTTGAATAAGTTTTGAAATTTTGATTTTTGTTTTGTATATGCACTGTGGACAATGCCAAAACAAGAGGGAGGGGAATGTAATACTCGTATTTTGATCCCCATATTAAATAATGTATTTTGTTAATTTATGAAAGGCCAGAGTTCCCAAACAATTGAAAGAGGCTAGTGTGCCTAGGAAATGTAATGTTTTGATCATTATTTATAATAAATACATCACTGGCTACTAGACGGACAAGGACAAGAGTTATAGGCGGCTATGATTCCGCAAGAGAGGGGGCTTGAGGGGATAAGTGTTTATTTTATATTTTTTATTTACCCATTTTTGTTTTAATGGAGAATATCAGTTACATGAGCTTATTAGGGGAAATCCATGTGGTTCTCTAATTCCAAGAATTATATAAACCCATATTTGGTCTGTTTGGGGGTTCACTCATTCACTCACTCACTCACTCAGTGTTAATTTTTCATTGTTCACACTCTTTATTATGTTATTTCTCCATTCATTATTTCTCCCACTCTTCATTCTTCATTCATTTTTGTAGCACCCCTGTTTCCCCCAGTCTGTAAAAGTAACTATATTGGCCAAGAACTTTGGCAAACTCCAAAATGTGAATGTGTGATTTGATGGACCTTGTATAAAGGGTCGATGAATGTAAATAATATGTGAATATATGTTTCATGACTGTTGGGAGGGGGATGTGCTGAAAAAGAGACCATGATGGCTAATGAAAGGTGGTGGAAGGCACCTGGAATGGTGGTGTTAACTTCCACAAAAACAATACTGTATTAGTCTTTACTGGCTCAAAGACCAAAGCTGCTCTCTAGCCCTGGAATGAATTAATCCCCGTGATGGTAGGTGGGGAGGCTCTTCATGAGTTAATGAGGGGATGGGTGTGAATATCCCATCCGTAGAAGCCCTCAGACCTTACCATTGTGGGGGAATTTGTTCCACATGTGATCTTGAAGGACAAAGAAAGAAAGTAAGTGGGGGGAGAGGGAGCACACAACAGGAATCGCAGAAGGAGAACTAAAGAAACTCTGGAAAATACAGTGAATCTTGAGCAGAGGAGAAGGAGAGTAGCCTTCGTCCTTGACTTTCGATGAGAGGGAAGTAGGAGACTAAGTCTCAAAGCCTCGTGGTCTAGCTCAGGGGTGGCTAGTGGTAAATCCATTGGGAGTCGTTGAGCCTATGGTTGGGTGGAAATGAGCACCCCTCTCAGCACTTGCGTTACACCTAGTGTTTTCTGATAAGTATTTATGTCCTGTATCTTAAATTGAATATTCTTGGAATGCATGCTCATGGTTGTATACTCATAAATGGTTTATGTATAGAAGTGGTTGCCTAGTGTTTTGATCGGAAACAGTGGATGCATGCTTATATTTATATGACCATAGTCGGTTTATATATATATATATATATATATATATATATATTGAATAAGTTTAGATTTCAAGTCTGTTCTCGGGAGATTTGTTCCATTTACTTAACTCACGCGATGCCCTGGTTGGATTTCCCCAAAGGCACCTCCTTCCAGGAAGGTTCCCTCACCATACAGAGAGGAGTGAGTTCCTTGAAAGGACCACCATTTTAGTAATCCCATGAATTTGTTTCATCCCTGTCACCAAAAGTAGCTTAGTGGGGATACCGTTTGATGTTTCGGTGTTTCGGTACCCGGGAATCCCAAGGGTTAGTTTCCTTGTATTTGCTAGATGTGAAATCTCGATGTGAGAAACCCTAAAATGATAGAGCGTGAATAGATTTTGATGTTTCGACATTTTGACACCCAGGAATCCTAAGGGTCAGTTTCCTTGTATTCACTAGATGTGAAATCTCGATGTGAGAAACCCCGAAATGATAGAGCGTGAATAGATTTTGATGTTTCAGTGTTTCGGCACCCAGGAATCCTAAGGGTCAATTTCCTTGTATTTGCTAGATGTGAAATCTCGATGTGAGAAACCTCGAAATGAGAGAGCGTGAATAGATTTTGATGTTTCGGTGTTTTGGCACCCAGGAATCCTAGGGGTTAGTTTTGCTTGTATTCGCCAGATGCGAAATGCCGATGTGAGAAACCCCAAAATGATAGAGTGTAAATAGATTTTGATGAGTCAGCATTTCAGCACCCGGGAATCCTAAGGGTCAGTTTCCTTGTATTCGCCAGATGCGAAATCCCGATGTGAGAAACCCTGAAATGATAGAGCGTGAATAGATTTTGATGTTTTGGCGTTTCGGCACCCAAGAATCCTAAGGGTCAGTTTCCTTGTATTCGCTAGTTGTGAAATCCCAATGTGAGAAAACCTGAAATGATAGAGCATGATTAGATTTTGATGTTTCGGCATTTCAATACCCAAGAATCTGAAGGGTCAGTTCCTTGTATTCGCCAGTTGAAAAATCCCAATGTGAGAAACCTCGAAATGATAGAGCATGATTAGATTTTGATGTTTCAGAGTTTCAGTACTCGGGAATCCCAAGGGTCAGTACCTTGTATTCGCCAATTGCGAAGTCCCAATATGAGAAACCCCGAAATGGTATAGAGTGACTAGAGTTTGGTTTTTTGGAATTTCGGCACCCAGGATACCCAAGGGAAAATCTCTTGTCCTTGCATATCGTGAAATCCCGACTTGCGAAACCCCGACATGAATTTAGCATTACATATATCTATATATATATATATATATATATTGGCATTTCGGAGTTTCGGCGCCTGGAAACTCAAGTGCAAGACCTCTTGTCCTCTCATATCGTGAAATCCTGACTTGCAAAACCTCGAAATGAACTTAGCGTTATATATATATATATATATATATATATATCGGTGTTTCAGAGTTTCAGCTCCTGGAAACTCAAGTGCGAGACCTCTTGTCCTCACATATCGTGAAATCCCGGTATGTGAAGTCTCAGTAGGTGAAATCCCGAAGTAGCTTGGTGTGAATAGGGTTTCGGGTTTCGAGGTTTGAGGAGTTGAAGAACTCGACTCCCTTGCATTTTGAATTCCCAGTTTCTGAAGTCCTGAAATGTGAAAGGCGCTTCTTGGCTTAGCCTAGGGTCACAACTGATGGACACATGGAAGTGAATCCCACACTTGGTGCGTGAATTGTACATGACGGATTTTCAACAAAAGAACCAGTGAATTGGTTTGGTGAAGGTCCTGATTGGAAGACCTAGCCTATGCTAGAACCTCATAGGAATTCATAAACTCTGCCCCTCAATAATGAAGGAGAAGAAAAAGGTGAAAAATCTTATTTCCTATAGTGGGTGTGTTACAAATTGGCATCAGATCACGGTTACAACACTTGGCCTGCTTGGGCTCATGAATGGGTTGCCCAGAGACTCGATTCGGAGTACTGTTCAAAGGAGTAACTCTTTATCTTGACCCCCTTAATTAAAAGCCGAAGTTAAGAATGAAAATCCCCTATTGTGTGTATGCATGTGACAAATATGAATTATGTAATGGTTATAAATGAATATAAATATTAACTAACAACCAACATTTTTCTTTTTCACACAAGCGGAAGATCAACCACTGGAAATTACAAACGTATAGAATGGTGACTCACCATGAAGTGGGGGAGGGATCCCACAATAGAGATGAAGAGTCTGATGAAAGGAGGGTAGTAGGGACCCCTCCATATCTAGTTGAGACTGTGAGGAGCCTCATGATCGAATTACAGAGCTGCAAGGCTGACAACGAGAGGATGATAAAAGAGCAAGAGAAGAAAACGAAAATTAATGCAGTTTTACTGCAGAGCTTATCCGACATACAAAGACAATTGCAACATGAACCTGAGATAAAGAAACATGGTCATGTCAGTGGCCACACTGAGAGTAGCACCTCGAGAAAGGTCCATCCCAGAGATAAAGGACAAGCATCAGACAATTCTTTTGGAAAGGAAGTTGGCAACTTGGAGGGATCTTCTAGCAGTAGAACTAGTTCTTATTCCCGAAGAAAACAAAATAAGCAAAAAATTTCCAAGAGTCATAACCTTGAAGAGTTCCAGAAGGCCAAACCACCCACCTTCTACAGTGAAATAAAGAAGGGAGAGGAAGCAGAGGCCTGGCTTCTTGGATTAAAGAAGTATTTCAAAGTCCATGACTTCTCAGAAAACTTGAAGGCCCGAGTAGCCACCTTCAACTTGAATGGAAAGGCTTCCATTTGGTGGAAAGACCTTAACAATGTAAAAGGGATTTAGCAAGAAGATCTGTCTTGGGAACGGTTTGAAAAATACTTTAGGAAGAAATGTCTATCGGAAAAATACTTCGATGAAAAGACTAAAGAATTCTATGAACTCAAGCTAGGGCAACTCACCATAGAGGAATATGTCAGCAGATTCCTCGAGTTGCTGAGGTATGTACCCTACATAAACGAAGAAAATGAAAAGGTGCAATGATTCATCAGTGGAATACCTAAGGACTATCAGAACATGATTCAATTTGACGAACCAAAGACCCTAGAAGATACTATCTGAAAGGCAAGAAATTGTTATGAACATCTTGGGAATCAGACAGGACCTCGCGAAGGCTAGAAGCAGAAGAATAGTTCAGGATTCTAGAAAATGGGGTTTAAATCCCCAAGATTTAAGGACTATAAAAATAAATCAAGGATGAGCTTCCTAGCCCAAAGTGTATACCAGTAGAACTTTCCCTCCTTGAGCGAAAATAAACTTTCTGGGTCTGCCCCAGTAAATACTGATAACCCAAAGAGAGAACCTTTGAAATGTTTGGGTTTTGGAGAAGAACATCTACTGAGGGACTTCCCGCACCGACAACAGAACAACCGAAGAATTTACAACGTTCACGAAGATACCATCATCAATAACATGGCTAGGAGTGTGCCACAAATTTATGCATCCTTGGATAGTAACCAAGTTGACCACCAAGCTTCAGTGGTGGAAATCGAAGGTATGATTACCAACCATCTAGTGTCTATTCTGATTGACCTTGGTTCAAATTTGAGTTATATAGCCCCTACGACTGTTGATAAATGTAAACTATGACCACATAAAAATTCCAAGCCATGGTTGGTACAGTTAGCCACTGGCACCAAAAGAAGGGTAGCGGAGGTCATACTAGCCTGCCAACTCATTATGGGCAAATTCCCCACCCAAGAAACCCTTAACATATTACCCCTGGGATCGTATGATCTGTTGATTGGTATGGCCTGGCTAGCCACCCATAAATCCAAACTAGACTGTTACCATAAAACCTTGGAATGTGTAAGTAAAGAAGGAAGGAGAATAACCCTTCAAGGGATCCAAAAACCTGTCTCGGTGAGACAAATATCAGCTCTTCAAATGAGAAAACATTGTAGAAAAGGATGTCCACTATATGCAATACAGGTGTTGAAAACAATTGAAGGTGACAAACCAAGCCTCGAAGAACACCCCACACTAAGAGAATACATAGATGTATTTCCGGAAGAGGTACCAGGTCTACCTTCAAGAAGGGACATTGAATTCTCAATAGAACTTTCACCAGGAGCAATGCTAGTGTCTAGGACACCCTACCGGATGAGCACACCTGAGCTAGTTGAGCTTAAATTACAATTGAAAGAATTGATGGACAGAGGCTATATCCGGCCCAGTGTGTCTCCATGGGGAGCACCAATCCTCTTTGTGAAAAAGCAAGATAGTACCCTCTGACTATGTATAGGTTATAGACAACTCAATAAGGTAACCATAAAGAACAAGTACCCCTTACCCAGGATCGATGACTTGTTCGATCAATTGGGAGGTGCCTCGATCTTCTCGAAGATTGACTTGATATTTGGATACCATCAAGTCTGAATCAAGGGTGAAGACATCCACAAAATTTCCTTCAGGACAAGATATGGTCACTATGAGTTTGTGGTAGTACCATTCAGATTGACCAATTCCCCTGCCACTTTTATGTGCTTGATGAACAATGTGCTCAACAAATTTCTAGACAAATTTGTGTTGGTTTTTATTGATAACATATTAATTTACTCCAAGAATAGAGAGGAACATGAGGAACACCTTAGGCTTGTGCTTCAAGTGCTAAGAGAACATCAATTCTATGCCAAATTTAGCAAGTGTGACTTTTTCTAGAAGCAAATACATTACTTGGGCCATGTCCTATCTGAAGAAGGGGTAGCGGTAGACCCTGATAAGATCAGGTATATCATGGAATGGCCTACCTCGAAGGACATTTCAAATATCATATCCTTTATGCACTTGGCAGGATACTATAGGAGATTTATAAAAGGATTCTCCAAGATTGGGTGTCCAATCACTACCCTCCAGAAGAAGGGGACAAAATTCACATGGACACAAAAATGTGAAGAAATATTTCAAACACTGAAACATCTACTGACCCACACACCCATGTTGAAGATCACCGATTCCAAACATGACTTCCTCATGTGCACAGATGCCTATAAGGAAGGGCTCGGAGGAGTCCTTATGCAAGGAGGAAGTGTGGTCTTCTATGAATCCTAGAAATTGAATGAGCACGAAGTCAACTATGTGACCCATGATATAGAGTTGGCCACCATAGTGCATGCCTTGAAAATGTTGAGGCATTACCTCCTGGGAAGAAAATTTGTACTTATGACAGACCACTATGGATTACGATATCTGTTTGACCAACCGAAGGTCAATGCCAGTCAAGATAGGTGGATGGCCCTCCTCAGGGAGTTTGATTTTGAAATCAAACATATTAAGGGAAAGGAGAATAGGTGGCCGATGCCCTTAACAGAAGCATGAAAACAATTCACCTGGCAGTGGTAAGCACCTGCAAGACGGATGTCAAGGAAAGAGTTAGAAATGCACAAGAGACATACACATTCTTCCAAACCGTGACCTCGTACCTGCAACAAGAACCCACAGGGATAAAGTATGGAGGCTACCAGATGATGGAAGGAGGTCTTCTCACTTATAGAGATAGATTGTATACCCCAGATTGTGATGACTTGAAGAGGTTCATAATGGATGAATTGCACAAAAGACCCTATATTGGTCATCTAGGATATCGGAATATGATCATGGCCACTAGGAAACAATTCTTTTGGCTTGGATTGAAGAAAGACATAGCTGAGTACTTAGCCAAATGCATAGAATGCCAACAGGTTAAAGAAGAACACTGACACCCAACAGAATTATTACAACCTTTACCAATCCCGGAATGGAAATGGAAAACCATCTCCATGGATTTCATCACCGGATTACCAACCTCAACCAAAAATAATGATGCCATCATGGTAGTGACAGATAAATTGAGCAAGTCCACTCATTTTATCCCTATCAAGTCGAATTGTAAGGCAATAAACATCGCCAACATATTCATGAAGGAGATATTCAGACTGCATGGTATGCCGAAAGAGATCGTGTCTAACAAAGACACAAAATTTACTTCCAACTTTTGGAAATCATTTATGGCTGGTTTGGAGACCAAGTTACTATTTAGAATAGCCTATCATCCTCAAACTCATGGAAATATAGAAAGGGTGAACCAAACATTAGAATACATGCTTAGGATGCATGTAATGCATCAACCCAAAAAGTGGGAAGATTTCCTGGCCCTTGTGGAATTCTCTTACAACAACGGCTACCAAGAATCCCTAAAGATGAGCCCTTTCGAGGTCCTCTATGGTAGGTCGTGCAATACTCCAGTCAATTGGAGTAATAAACAGAGTTACTATTGGAACCGACATGTTGAAAGAAATGGAACAACAAGTGATTCAGATAAAACAAAATCTAAAGGTCGCTTAGAACCGACAGAAAAGTTACACCAACCAAAAGATAACTCCAAGAGAGTTCAAGGAGGGAGACCATGTATACCTCAGAGTTATACCTAGGAAGAGTTCCCTAAAGATGGGAGCATGTGCCAAGTTGGCACCTCGATATTGTGGACCCTTTGAAGTTCTAGATAGAGTGGGACCTGTAGCCTATAGGCTAGCACTTCCTCCCACAGTAAAAACACATAATGTTTTCCATGTTTCATTATTGAATAAATATGTACATGATTTTAATCATATAATTGACTGGTCTATGATCCAGGTGGAACCAGAGGGAGAATTCCTACCAGAACCTCAATGCATACTGGACAGAAAGGAAACCCCGCTCAAGAACCAAACCATTGCACAAGTCAAGGGGAAGTGGAAACATTTTGGCCTAGATGAGGCTACATGGGAAATGGAAGATGCCATGAAACAAACATATCTAATTTTGTTTACCTCTATACTTACATGTTCTATTGATATATAAAACATCAAGGATGATGTTCCTTTAAGGGGGAGGAAATTGTAACACCCCTGTTTCCCCCAGTCTGTAAAAATAACTATATTTCCCAAGAACTATGGCAAACTCCAAAATGTGAATGTGTGATTTGATGGACCCTGTATAAAGGGTCCATGAATGTAAATAATCTGTGAATATATGTTGCATGACTACTGGGAGGGGGATGTGTTGAAAAAGAGACCACGATGGTTGATGAAAGGTGGTGGAAGGAACCTGGAATGGTGGCATTAACTTCCACCAAACCAATACCATATTGGTCTTTATTGGCTCAAAGACCAAAGCTTCTCTCTGGCCCTGGAATGTGTTATCACCCCATAAATTATGGGAATCAACTGGTGACTGAGATATTATCTGTTTCTAGTGTTTTGTTGACAAATGATTTTTCATTCTGCAAATAATTTGAAGAAAAAGAAAAGAAAAAGAAAAAAGAAAAGAAAAAAGAAAAAGGAAAAAGAAAAAGAGGAAATAAAAGAATTGAAATGAAAGCCCCATGCAATAATAGTAACTTGTCCATACCTTTCAAGCATGGCCAAGTTCTTTTTAAATTTAATATTGATAGGGTAGTGAATAAATCTGACCAGACTGTTTAATCTTGGTCAGATAGCCCTTAGGTTAGATTAGTGAATAAATCTGACCAGACTGTCTAATCCTGGTCAGATAGCCCTTAGGTAGAGTAATTTCTTAACCCAACAGTTTAATCTGGGTTAATTGTCCTAGGAAGATTGGTTAGAATGTAGGTTAGTTTCTTTTGCTTCATTTGTTTCACCCCAATAAAACCAGCCTGATGAAAGATGTAGCACCATGTCTCAAGTAACTAAAGGATAGTTTGGTAAAAAACCCATAAGTTGCACTTATCCTAAGTTTTCCAGACACATATTCCTGATTTATATTTCCTACACTTATCAGTGGTCCAGATCGTGGCACCCAGATCTATGGTGCACAGGGAATTCCAGACCCCCCCTAGTGTTCTTCTTTTAACTAAGGGGGGGGGGGTCCAGAATTGGTAATAAGAATCGCGCAGATTTGGACGGTCTAGGAAAAAGCGCGTTAATCCACAACCCAAATTTTATTCTGAACCCCCCCATCCATTCTGTCTTTAATGGAAGGGGAGGGGTCCGGAATGAGTAATAAAGGAAGCGCTAAGATCTGCAACCAGGAAACGAGTGCGCATATCAACGGTCTACAATGGATTTCGGACCCCTCTTGATGTTCTTCTTTTAACCAAAGGGGGGGGGGGTCTAGAATGGATATTCCCTTCAGCGGGCCCCTTCTCATAGGTGGCACAAATCTATTGGTCCCGAAGTATTTTCACTATAAGCCATTTGACAGCCTCCATCACTCAAGGACGTCATCGTCCACTGATGCCACTTATTCCGCTTGTTCCCAAGTTATGTCCCATCCCATAACTGTTGTCAGTCCCTGCTGTGAATCCCTTTCCCTTTTCACTCATTATCGGGCCCCTTTTGCGACCTTTACCTCCAATCCCTTGCCTCCACGTCATCTGTCTGTATGTTTAGGTCACCGTCACTTGCCATCTCACCCCCAAGTGGCCCATTGTCCATTTATTACAGGATAACATACCTGTTATCCTGCTGACCTATCTCCCGTGCCCAACTGACCCCAATTTTAAATAAAACTACCGTTTTCCTCCTTCATTCACCATTCATTCATCACACCAGAATTTTTACCTCTTACGCCTCCATTGTTTTTCTGTCACCTTCATTCATTGCAGTCGACCCCACTAACCCAGTTTTATTTGCAGGTACTATTGCAAGATATGGCACCAAATCCAAGACAGGCAGAAGGAGAGGAGAATCCTTTTCTCCCACCTCCTTTCGACTTGGACAAAATCCCATCGGTAGACAAAGACCGACTGATCGTAGATACCGTTTGTGACTTTGATTTTTCAGATCTCCAGTCATGGATCCGAGAAGTGTTCCTGGACCAAAGCGATGAAATTGGACTCTGGGAGTCCAATTTGCCCCTTTACCTTTTTCCCCAGATCCACCATTTCCCTGAATTCACGCTGAAATGCCAAGCCCACTATATTCCTGAACAGCGAGCTGTTGTATCCTCATCCGAAAACACCCTGTTTTTCATCACTCCTGAAGACATAGACCAGATGATGCAAATTCCCCATGTTGAATCTGCATCCCCTTTCAATTTAGAAATCTTCACTGAGTTGTATCAGAAAATGACCTTTCCCTAGAGAGCTCAGATATTCGAGCTTTTCCTCCCCACTTCCGCTCAATTCGCTTCCACAAATCCCCCTTACCCGTCATCTATGTTCTCCACCAAGGGAAACCAAGTCATTTCCTCCTTTTGTGCCCTACTTTGTTACTATTCTGACCAATGGGTAGATGAGCCCATCCTGGGTTTTCTGTCCATTTTCTCAAATGATGAAAAGCCCACAACACAGTTTGAATACAACACCTTCTTGGCAGATAATATTCACGAATAGTTCGTGAATTTTGGCACAGTGGGCATGTTCAGATATTCTTCTATATTGGCGTACATGTTTGTTTACTTTCAAGCATATAAATTCAGTTTTTCCATGTAGAAGATGGACGCAGATGGAAGGCCCTATCCAGTCACAGCATGGACTTCTCTGCTGAAGCATAACTCCACAGAGTATAGCTTCAAGATTTTCATTGATCTTTTCTATCACCCGGTGGTAAGAATGATGAGTGGCAGGCTTGAGCCATGAATAAATGATGAGGTCCAGAGAATTCTACATCTCTCGGACAATGCAAAGACAGGAGACTGGTTCCTGTATCAAAACCACACTGAGATCAGAGTTTTCGGGTGCGAATTGGCACCCTATAAGCTGCCAAAGTACGTACCGGTAAGAATCTTTACATTAGAGTATATTAGACAAATCATGAATTCAAAAGACATTCATTTCGTCTCATTGAAGAAAAAACAACAGCTGGACATCAAAGGGTAGATAGGCTCTTTCATCTGCAATATTCGTGGCGCCGGAGAAGAAGCAGACCGGATGCTGAGAGATATGAAGTTTTTCTTAATTTTCCCATGGCACGATGATCCATGCGGGATCATTTCAGAAATGCGGGTGAAAAATAAAAAACATCCCGTATGTGCATGAGTCCAAGCCCGAGATCAAAAAGTTTGCAAATCAGATAGTGTGGGTGTCTGACACCTTGGTCGAAATGGAACAGCAGGTTGAAGTGGAAAAGCAGGTTCCCCCAATGAGTGTTCCACCAACTAGCACACCTCAGGTCCCTAAGGAAAAAAGGACCCGACAAGAGTCGTCTCTGTCGGTAACGAAGGTATCATCAGAAAAGTTCCATTTTCACACGAATAGGCCCAAGACAGCTTCAGTGCCTAGTCCGATTGTAGAACAAGAAGTCCCGCATACCACAGTAACTACCACAGTAATCAAGCCGGTCATTCCACCCTTTGGTTCTAGTCTCTATCAGGGCATCACCCCAGCAGTACTAAAGAAATCCTCAGATTCCCCATCAGACACTCAGACAGGAAAGACTGGGCCCAAGTTGGGCATTTTCGAGAAGTATGAGTTGATCAAGAAAAAGAACCAGACCCACACCAGAAGTACTTACACCCAGTTTCAGAAGAAGTCATCCACCGCTCAGCATAGGATGCTATCGACATTTGACACATAAAAGTGTAGGATGCACATGGCCTACCTTCAAGCTCAGGTACCGGATCCTAAGGTAATCTGAGACTACAAAAGGGCCACCTTCGAATTCCAGGTGAAGGACGTGCATCTAGCAGATCAGATGGATCTGCACAAACAGATAGGAGAGATGGTATTTCATACATTGGCACACTCTTCAGCTTTTGCAACAAAATTTCAGGTATCATTGAACAACGCTCAGACACAACTCAAGCTGGAGAAAATATCATCTTTCACAAAAGACAACAAAATCAAGACACTGGAAGAGATGGTCCTCAAGATCGGCTATGATCCTGCGAACATCAAAGTGGTAGAAGAGATGATAAAGAAGAAAAATGCATACATTGCATCTTTGAGGAAACAGCTGAAACTCCCACCTACATAAGACTCACAAGCGAAGGAGATAGCAGAGAAGGAAGGCGAGAAAGATGAAATGCTCAAGCTGCTCATGGAGAAGAATGCTCAGCTCAAAGAGATGGAGGCTGAGATGGAGAGATTACTAAAAGAGAAAGAGAAAATAAAATCTTTGGAAGTCATTCCATTGACTGTTATCCTAATCTCAGGGACAAGCACAGCAACAGTGACAACAATCCCATCTGCAACACCAGTGACACTACCAGAAGGGACAACAGACCTTGCCAAATCCATGGAGAAGATGAACCTGCAAGAGACAAAAATCAGTAGACTTAAGAAAGAAGTTAAGAACCTCCAAGAGCTCAAAACTTCCTTCCAGACAAACCTATCCAAAGAAAAGCAGGTAACTGAGCATCTCAGGAAAGAGTTACAGTAGCTCCAAAAGAAAACAATGGTAGGGAAGACTTTGGACGAGGTCAAAGAGTGTATGGACAGACATCGCCAAGTCCATAAATGAGATTTGGCCGATGATCCAAATCATGTTTGAATAGAATGAGTTGCTCCAGAGGAGCAAATAGGCAGTTGAGAAAATCAAAGTGGAGTTGGGAGACATGCCAACACAAGCAAATGAGATCATCAGGTTCCTGAATTCCAAGACCAGAGAAGAACTAGAAGAACTAAAGATCGAGGACAGAACAAAGACCATACTTGAAGTAAAAAGGGTTTTAACCAAGAGAAGTCTAATGCTTCAACTTGAAGAGAAGGTTCAGGTCATGGACCAAGGAGTACAGAAGTTCTTCAATAAGATTGATGCTCTCCAAAAGAAAGACCTACCTAGTCTGAAGGTCATTAATGATAAACTAATGACACTCCCAGATTACAAGAAGAGATTGGCTGAAGTGTCTAAGGACAGTTCAAAGTTTGCAGGCATACAAGGGAGCATCACTGGCAAAGCATTCATGGATGCCCTGCAGTTGAACATTAGTATCCAACACGAGATTTGATACATATTCCTTATTAAGCCCACATTCTCTAAGTATACAAACATGGATGAAGTGTATCAGAGACTACTCAAAGTCACAGTGCCAAGTCATCTCAGATGGGAAGAACTTTGTGATCTACTAGACTAGCAGATGAGTTGTCCCAAACCAGTCACCTGTCCAGTCAAAAGAGGTTGCGCAGGAACCTAGCCAATGGCCTACCCCAAAAATTTTGCATGCAGTTGTACCGAGTCATCAAGCAGTTTTGATTAGTTAAAGTAGTTAGACTAAAAATAGAATGAGCACGTCCTGATCAGTTATGACAGGAACGTTTGTATTTTGAAATTATAAATACTTCACTTTTCGAAGTATTGGGGGTTGTTGAGTCACACACCCTATCGCTATCAAACTATATTATTTTTGAAGAGATCTGGCATTAATAAAGACGAGACACTTTTACAGGATTCTTGCATGTGTTCACTGGTGATGTTGATTTTCTAAGTTGAATGTTTTTCTTTCTCTATGATCATATTGTTTTCTGGAACTAATCTTTAAGAGTAATGTAATGTTGCAGGATTTATCTTTGATACCCTGTTTCCGATTCTAAAGATTTTAATGTTTATCCTCTGATATCTTCGATTAAGAAATTCTTAACTGCTTGTTAGTTGAAGTTATTTTTCTTATCTTTTCTTCTGTCCATCATTTAAAATACTAAAAGATCGAGTGAGTATATTATCTCGCCCTGTGAAAGTCTTGTTTTGGCGTTTCTGGTTGTATCTCATATCTAATTAAACACAGACCCCATAGCCCAATGAATGTGTAGACTGTCTCAACCAATTTAAAAACTCTTTGACAACAAAACCTACAGTTTCTTTACCTAGCCCAATATCTGAATTAAAAACAAAGCTAAATCATATAGAAAGATCCCTCTCTGAAGCTGGAAGGGCTAGATCCCAGCTTTAAAAGTGGTTGGATACAGTTACCTTTGTAGATTTCTTCTTTTCAACCTCTAGGAAATTTACCAAGTGCTAACATAATGGCGACTCCACTGGGGAAGAACTAAAAAATTGATAATTTCATCTTTTCTTTCCCCTAAAAAGAAAGTTCCAATTTGAGAAGAAAGTAATGTTTAGAGGTTGATTAACTCTGTGCATATTATTTTCAGACTTGCAAAATTACAAAAAAATATATATATCTATAAAAACCAAATATAGTTCTGGCTCCCAAGAAAATTCACACTCGATCTCATCCGGACCCAAAACCCTTGACAGTGATAGATAACCCCGAACAGTTGTTTAGGCGAAAGACCTTAGCTTCCAGTTCAGTAAGACATATTCCCCTTCATAAGGCTCTTTCCTTTTCAGAGAAACCGGTTGTCTCTCAAAACTTTGACCTCAATAATTTCCCATAGTGAAGTTTGATTAGAACCCAGTCTGACAGTTTCTTGACTGAAATCATCTTTGATCCCACTATGTTGCAACCTTGAACCCCCGAAGTTCTGTCTCCCATCACTACACCTCAAATCACTCTCTCAGTACTATCCAGTCCCTCCTCGTCCTCATCGTCGTTTTCAGTTTCTACCTCACCGACCATCCACGTTGCCATTCCACCTCCTCCACTCATCATGGCTGCTCGATATGCTCCTCTGGTGTTGGCGGCGTCGCTGCATGCCATGCCCCAAGACTACCAAACAAGACTTCCACAGTATGATGCAATCGGACCTGTAAATGCCCAACAACATGTTGACAAAATGAATGACTACCTTGATTTGCAAGAAGTTGACGAATTCGACGTTCAAATGAGATTTTTCGCCCAAAGTCTAATAGGAGACGTCAAGAAATTGTTCAAAGCCTTACCTGCTGCCTCAATCCCCGACCTTGTAGCATTCCAAAGAATTTTCTTGACAGATGGGAGGTAAAGAAAAACCCTCTCTAGATACTATCAGAATATGAGACTATAAGAAGAAATCAAGGTGAGTCAGTGCAAGATTACTGCACCCATTTTAATAACTTGTACAATGACATTCCAGCTGAAATTAAACCTCCACAGGGGCTGGCGTTGATAAAATTCCCTGATGGATTTGATGCTGACATGTCATACCAATTAAGAGAAAGAAATTCTACTACCTTAGCAGACATGCATAAAAGTGTTATCAGTGTGGAGGCAAATCTGTTGGCAAAAAGGGCATGTCAAAGGTTAGAAAGGAGAGTCACGATCAAAGAAGAACCTTTCACTTCGACCATAGATTCCAGATTAGATTCTTTAACCAGAGCAGTGGAACTAATGATGGAGAGAATCACTGTGTCAGACAGAAATCCTCCCAGAGACAACACACATGCTCCTCAGATTCAGAATCCCAACTTCAGGAGAAACCCTCCTCAAATCAGACAGAGAGACCCTAGAGATCAGCAGAGGGGCCCAGATCAGTAGATTAGACCTCCCTTGCAAGAAAACTATGCTGATGAAGGGGGGGAAGTAATTGAGGAATTGGAGGACACTCATATCAACCTCATGGGCATTCATGACAACGAGGCTATTTTCCTTACTCAATAAGAGCATGAGCTTTTCCTTCTCAATCAAACCAAAGTAAGTGAGGAAGCTGAAGATATAGAACAACAAGCCTTTGAAAATGCTATTTTGGAGGTGCACTGCCAATACAATCTGCGGAGTAAGAAGATTGAAGGGAACTCCACAAAAAATATGACTGAAACACAGAAGGTAGTCAAGACTAAGAAGATCCCTGAGCCATCTACTGAGGAAGTTCCTGAGAAGACTACTAATGAGAAAGCTACGACTGAGAAAAATCCTGAGAGGAATAATTCCCACGCTCCCATGAAGAAAAAACTCACCATTTCGAAAAGACCATCACAGCCTGAGGTTTCACCCATTAATCCACCTAGTGCTTCTGAGAAAAAGAATATGGTCGACAAACCAGAACTGATGAGCCAAGGAAGAACTCCTACACCCTTTAGCCTTGAAGGGGAATTGGAAAAAATAAAAATTCCTATCCCACTTACAGAGTTGATGAACAGTGGCAAGTATCATTCACAGGTGATTCAAACACTAGCCATTGAACTTGACATAGGCACGAAGGCCTTAACCATTGGATCAACAATTCATTCGAACACTGTGAACCTTACTGATGATAGACCCAAACTTCTTTTTGGACCTGAAGTAGATGGTCAAGATGATACTGGTGAGGTTGCTCCTTTCTACATCAGTTTGAACATACATGACTTAATCCTACATAACGCTATGCTAGATTCAGGTGCCTCCCATAATCTGATGCCTAAAGCCGTAATGGAAAAACTGGGACTGGAGGTCACCAGACCATACAAGGATTTACACTCATTTGACTCCAACAAATTTAAATGTATAGGTTTGATCAAAGACTTATGCATCACCTTGATTCAGATTCCTGCGAAGAGCATGGTAATGGACGTGGTGGTTGCAGACATCCCTCCGAAGTATGGAATGTTGTTATCCCGTTCTTGGGGGGTGAAGCTGAAAGGAACCCTGCAGCTGGATATGTCTTATGCTAATATCCCTATGTTTGGGCAATAGAGGAGGCTATACAGAGAAACATTGATGAAGTATATGGTCAGTAGTCAAGAGAAACCTTAGAATTATCCCCTTTACTCTACACATTCCGATTCAGATTCATTCATCTTGTACACTGATGGTGACACAGAAAAGCAAGAAACTCAGCTGATGGAGGACACATCTAGTCAAGATGAAGGCCCACAAAGCAATGAGGTAGCAAAGATGAAGAACGTGATAATCGAAGAATTACCCGCTGATTTCTGGAGCATGGATTTTGATGGAGCAGTGAGTAAAGAAGGAGCAGGAGCAGGAGTCTGGCTGCATAATCACAGAAAGAGGTATTCGAAAAATCATTCTTACAAACTAAATTTTCAATGTACTAACAATATTTTTGAGTATGAAGCTTTGATGCTCGGCCTGAAACTTTTGAAAAAAGTTGGTGCAAAGAAAATAATGGTAAGAGGTGACTCTGAGTTAATAATCAAGCAAGTTAAAGGTGAGTACACTGCAAAGCACCCACGTCTTAGAGCTTATAGGAATGATGTTCTTGATTCTTTAAGGTGTTTTAATGAAGTTGACTTGCAGGTAATGCCGAGAGGACATAATATTCTGGCCAACGGATTGGCTACGTCAGCAGCCACCTGTAAGATTCCTTTCCGCCCAACTCACCCATATATTGTTGAGGTGAAATGCAGACCGACCGTTCCCGACAATATCAGGTACTGGAAGGTGTTTGGAAATGATGATCAGATAGAATATTTTCTGCAATGCAAGAATGATTTTGAATGTACTAATATATATTTAGATAATGAAGATGAAAATGTAAATAGTTTGGATTTTGAAATTGATAGTGTAAATACAGTAGAGTCAGTAGAATTAAGTGATGATGAATCGGATGCTGACGTTTTACAGTTGAAAAGAAATATTTTGTCTAGAGGTCTTGTTCCTTTAGAATACTTGTTTAATAGTGACGATGTAGCTAAGAAATCAAAAATAGAAGCCCATGCACAAGAGGCAGAGGACTGTAATATAGGGACTGAAGAGAAACCTAGGATGGTCAAGCTGTCCAAATCGTTACCCCCAGAACAAAAGCTCAAATACATTGAGATGTTCAAAGAGTATTCAGATGTTTTTGCCTGGGGCTATGAAGATTTGAAAGCCTATGATACTAGCATCATATAGCATAGGATTCCAATAAAAGAAGACCAAAAACCTTTTAGGAAAAATCTTAGGAGGATAAATCCCAAGTTGCTCCCTTTGATAGAAAAAGAAATCAAGAAAATGTACGATGCCAAGATCATAGTTCCATTGCATTTCTCTGAGTGGGTCTCTAATCTGGTCCCTACACGAAAGAAAACTGGGGAAATCATACTCTGTATAGATTTCTAAAATCTGAACAAAGCATCTCTGAAGGATAATTACCCTTTCTCGAAAATGGACCACATCCTGCAAAAAGTGGTCGGGTCCAGTCATATATCTCTATTGGATGGTTTCTTGGGCTACAACCAGGTTCTAGTTCACCCGGATGACCAAGAAAAAACCGCTTTCACCACACCATGGGGTACTTTCATGTATGTGAAGATGCCTTTTGGTCTGATGAACGCAGGAGCCATGTTCTAGAGGGTAATGGATATTGCCTTCGTGGAAGAATCAAGTAAGTTTATTGTCGTCTATTTAGATGATGTGACTGTTTTTTCCCAATCTGATGATGAACACCTACGACACCTTAGATGATTTTTCGAGAAATGTAGAAGGTTTGGGATTTCTTTAAATCCTAAGAAGTGTCTTTTTTGGTTAGAAGAAGGAAAACTACTGGGACATATCATCTCAAAGGAAGGAATCAAACTAGACCCCAGCAGAATAGAGGCCATACTAAAGATAGAACACCCAAGAAACCTCAAAGAACTTCAATCTTTTATTGGGAAAATTAACTTTCTACGAAGATTCATTCCAAATCTGGCCGAGCTACTTAGGAACATTACCAACATGCTCAAAAAAGATGTAAAAATAAAGTGGGATGCTGAGTCCAAACAGTCCTTCGAACAAGTCAAACAGGCTCTCACCGAGGCCCTTGTCTTAATCAGCCCTGATTTTACTAAGGATTTTTATCTCTTTTCTTTTGCTTCTGAACATACTATAGCAGCGATATTATTACAAAAGAATAGCGAAGGGTATGAACAACCCATAGATTTCTTTAGCAAAGCATTAAGAGATGCTGCTCTAAATTACAAGATCATGGAGAAACAAGCTTTTTCTTTGGTAAAATCCTTAAAAGACTTTAGAGTTTACATTCTCCATTCACACACCATAGCATATGTTCTTAATGTCGTAGTAAAAGATATTTTGACACAAGACAGCCCTGATGGAAGAAGGGGCAAATGGATTTCTGCCATTTTAGAATACGATCTAGAGATCAAGCCCACGAAACTAATTAAAGGTCAAGGCCTTGCTAAATTAATGGCTAAATCTAACTTTCATGCTCTTGACATAAATTTTCTAGATGTAGCAGATGAACAGGGTGAGATGGCGACTCTAAACGTGAGAGAGGTATTTCTAAACTCTCCATGGTACGCAAACCTTATTTTCGTTTTGCAAAATTTACAAGCTCCCCCTAGTTTGACTAAAACTAAAGCTAGATTTTTGAAGTTGAAAGCTTTGAAATTCTGTATTCTAGAAGGAAATTTGTATTGGAAAGATCCTGTAGGAATTTTGTTGAATTGTTTATTAAAAGATGAAGCTGATAAAGTGTTGCAGGAGTTTCATGCAGGAGAATGTGGTGGACATTTGAACTGGAAGGTTACAACCAACAAAATTCTCAGAGATGGATTCTATTGGCCCACCCTGTTCGCTGATGTGCATCAGAAGGTAACAGCCTATCACTAGTGTCAACTGTTTGAAGGAAAAAGAAAACTTCTCCCTCTACCTCTAAAACCGATCATAGTTGAGGCCCCTTTCCAACAATGGGGACTTGATTTCATTGGAGAGATACACCCTCCGTTGTCAGGCCAACATAGGTGGATTCTCACTGCTACCGACTATTTTACAAAATGGATCGAGACAGTACCAAGCAGGCAAGCCACTGACTCTGCAATTATCAAATTTCTTGAAAATAATATTTTGTCTCATTTTGGTTGTCCGAGAAAGATTATAACTGACAATGCAACTGCCTTCTGGTTGAAGAAACTCGTAGATTTCTGCAGCCAGTAGCACATTGTTTTGGGGCATTCCACAGCCTACTACCCTCAGGGTAATGGGTTAGCGGAATCTTCTAACAAAACTTTGGTAAATATCATCAAGAAAACATTGCAGGAAAACAAGAAATCATGACACAACAAGTTGGTGTTTGTTTTATGGGCAGACAGGCTGACCACCAAAAGGTCAATTGGTATGTCACCATACCAACTGGTCTATGGTACAGAGGTAGTTTTCCCAACTTATTTAGGATTCCCTTTCATGAAGCTACTTCAAGAGGTACAAGCTAAGCCAAATGACTCACAAAGAAGGATCAACCAGATGATCCATTTACAGTAGACCAGAGAAGAAGTTTTCAACAACACTGAGGTAGTCCAAGGAAGCATCAAGAAAATATTTGACAAACGAACCAAGGAAGATAATTTCGAGTTAAGAGATTTGGTGCTGAAATGGGACGCCAAAAAGGAAGACAAGGGAAAGCATGGAAAATTTGATAATCTGTGGACTGGTCCGTACATGATCCAGGCTTTCAGGGGAGATAATGTTTTCTTGTTAAATAATGTTGATGGGTCAGATCTACCAGGAGCACCTGTGAATGGCAGAATGATGAAACATTATGTCCCACCTCAGTAGAAGATTCAGATTTCCACTCTCCATTGTAAATACCATTTTAAATTATCAATTTTCACTTGCATTTTCTGAGTGAAAAACATTAGTTAGTCAGTTGAAGCCCGAAGAGAAGGCCCTAAGATGTTGATCATGGTTTTTCACATTTTTGTTGAGAGTAAAATCAACGAAGGCTACTAGGCAGGAAATTTCAGAATGACAGGAACCAGGATTCTTGGCACTTCATAGGGAAAAGTACCATCCCCAGGTGGAACCACCGTTATCACCCCATAAATTATGGGAATCAACTGGTGACTGAGATATTATCTGTTTCTAGTGTTTTGTTGACAAATGATTTTTCATTCTGCAAATAATTTGAAGAAAAAGAAAAGAAAAAGAAAAAAGAAAAGAAAAAAGAAAAAGGAAAAAGAAAAAGAGGGCATAAAAGAATTGAAATGAAAGCCCCATGCAATAATAGTAACTTGGCCATACCTTTCAAGTATGGCCAAGTTATTTTTAAATTTAATGTTGATAGGGTAGTGAATAAATCTGACCAGACTGTCTAATCCTGGTTAGATAGCCCTTAGGTTAGATTAGTGAATAAATCTAACCAGACTGTCTAATCCTGGTCAGATAGCCCTTAGGTAGAGTAATTTCTTAACCCAACAGTTTAATCTGGGTTAATTGTCCTAGGAAGATTAGTTAGCATGTAGGTTAGTTTCTTTTGCTTCATTTGTTTCACCCCAATAAAACCAGCCTGATGAAAGATGTGGCACCATGTCTCAAGTAACTAAAGGATAGTTTGGTCGAAGTCCCTGGGTGGTATCTATGTGAAAAGTTTGGGAAAAAACCCATAAGTTGCACTTATCCTAAGTTTTCCAGACACATATTCCTGATTTCTATTTCCTACACTTATCAGCGGTCCAGATCGTGGCGCCCAGATCTACGGCGCACAGAGAATTCCAGGCCCCCCCTAGTGTTCTTCTTTTAACCAATGGGGGGGGGGGGGG
>ML792739.1:422718-462060 GCA_009831015.1 Picea engelmannii
TAAAGTAATGAGAAAGGACGTTGTATACCTTGGAATGATTAGATGAAATGATAGTATAAGTCAAAATGTAGGTGATGAAGGGTAAAATAATAGCAAAAAGTATGGGCAAAAAGGGTACAATATGTGGTCCTAACAGTATATTTGTTATGAATGAATGAATGAATGAATGAATGGATATGATGAATACTATAATAAAATACATGGTGAATTAGAAATAGAAGTAAGAAGAACAACCCCAATCCCTTCTGTGACTGTAGACACCTACGTCCTGCAGTCACCCATAAACCATCTCGGGTGAGACTACTTGTTCACTATGTGCATGGTGTAGCCTTCTAGTTTACCATAAGGGTTGATGGTGATAAGGGTTTTGTTGGAGAACTAAGGTAGAACCCAAGTAATCCCATACATCCAACAAATGGTTTCATTTCCGACTAGAAATCAGAAGGAGATCCAAGAAGGTGTTTGGTGAAGAAGATGCAGTAGTAAAAAGGGATGTTCACACCATGGAATCCTACAAAGAAATATATTGAAATATGGTTGAAGAAAAAAAAGTTGGAGTTTGCGTAGAAAGATAATAAGGTTTCTAGGTATACATCACGCTAGTGTTGGGCCCTTCGTTTTTGGGAAAGAATTGCGCAAGTTTTGATTAAGCACGAGTTGCGAAAAATTCATCAGAGGTTGGAAGAAAGAGTAATAGAAAGAAGTTGTGGAAGCCAGCGCAACACCAGCCAAGCAACAAAAAGTTGTAACAGAACAAGAAAGCGAGCAAGCTGAGAAAGAAGACATAACCCAACTATATATAAGATTGAATATAATTGTAGAATGGTTGTTGGTTGGTTGGTTCGTTCGTTCAATTGATTTGATTAGAGTTGGGTTGAGTCATGTCTATCAGAGTTGCCCAAGGTTTGGGATTAGTTGCTTCTACTTGTTGTAAGTCGAGAAGAGTAGAGTCTGTAATGAACAAGACCTACCAGTTGGGAAATTAGAGCTCCATGGCGGGAGCCTAGAGACAAGAGTCTGTACTGAACCTTTCTATGTAACTCTGAGTCTGTAATGAAAGAGAGATTTTGGGGATAATATGAAGAAGGACCAAATTTTCAAATATGATGTGTCTTTATATGTTTTCTTATGCATTAAAGTGTTCTTTTATGGTTTATGAGTTCTGTTTAATGGTTCCATGTTTAATCACTTCTCGCAACGTAAGTAGTTTCAATTCTTACAATTAGATGTTTCAGATCTAATGTTGTCTCTTGCACAAGAATAGGAATGAGTTCCAAATGATCTATGGATCCTGTTTAGTCTTTTCCATACCCTTCCCTATCTATGTATCTCAACAGCGCTTCGAGTGAGACTTCTTCTCTTTGGAGGAGATGAAAATGTTAGTTCTCTAGACTACACAGTACCTTTTTTTGGTAACCTAAGAAGGACCCTGGTCTGATAAAATTCACGCCAACAAAATGGTTCCGTTGTCTGGACCTATGTTAAAAGGGAACCTGTAGGAAGAATGCTACTGTCGATCCAGATATCTGGCATTGACCAATGGTGGGAACAAAACTGTGACACCTTCATATGGAAAGAAGCAAAACTAAGAAGGAAATCAGTGAGAACTATTAGGGAAGAAATCTTCTACTCAGAAAGATCAAGCGACCAGTACAAGATTTTCTTGGTTAAATTTCTAAAATATTTTTTTCACTGGATCAAGAGGCTCCAAGAAGTCCCAGAGTTCCAGGGACGAGTCAAGAAAATCTGCGTGTGGGATACCGACAAGGTAGCAACACTCTAGAGGCTAGATTTCCCAGTCACACGAGCTATGGATTTTTGGGTTAGCACCATGCTAGAGGGATATATAATTGAATTTTTCACTAAGAACCACCAGTCTTTCTCGTGGGCAGAGGGAATTTTCAAGAAGGACGTAAGGGGAAGACTATTAAGAGAAATCCCCCTGTGGATTAAGGCTTTCTTGGTGGAGGAAGGGATGTTGATTATGTCCTCGACTGAGATGGCAGCGTAAACACCCTCGCTTGGGGTAGGGTGAGATGGGGTGAGATTCATGGCATGAGAGACAAGAAGGGTTCTTTGACAAATGGGGGGGAAACAACAAGGAATGGATTCAAGAGATGAGAGTTCCTTGAAGAGAGTTGTGATAGTTGAGAAATGGTGTCACGGAGATATCAAGAAAGTTGCAAGACAATCTCAAACGTTGAGGAAAGAAGGAGGATCAGGAGAAATAGAGGAAAGAAAGACGGAAGAACTATAGAGGATGAGAAGACAAGAATGACTAGCTAGTCAAAGATTAAACGAGAGAGAAGCAAGGAGAGAAAGAATTCCCTAGGAGCCGTGATGACAAGGAGGAAACACAGACGTAAGAGAGGAGGAAGTTGGCATGAATATTGGAGGAGAAAGATAAGATTCATCCCCGATAATAGGAGAGATTAGGAATCCAACCAAAGAGATCGTCCCAGTGGAAGCCAATGAGACCCCCCAGATCAAAGAAATTTTCCCCAAATCTAGTGGTGCCATCCCCGAATCACCCATACCCCAAGCACCTTCTATACAAGAAGTAAGTTCGATATTACCTTCTCATGCAAGTGTTATTCCAGTACAATTAGTTAACCAGTCACAGCCAAGAAGTGTGAGTACAGAGAGCATATTGGGATCCCCTAGTAGATCGCAAGCAAGACCGTTAGGGTTCATATTGATACAAAGAAGAGGATCAACAATGGCCATCCATGTGGGAGGTTTGATTTCCTGATACCTAGAATTTTTGGGTAAGGGAGATGAAGACATTGAAAATCACTGGTTCTTGTGTGAAGCAATCTGGAGATCCAGGGGGAATTTGTATGCAAATAAGCTAGTCAAGTTCCAGACTACCTTGAGAGGTCATGCTATCAAGTGGTACATGAAGATCATTGAACCAAGAGTGTTAGGGACGCAATTTCAAGCGTTTACCCTTGGCTAGGTACAGATGAGGTTCATAGCAGAGTTCAAATTGCCTCAGTTAGAACAACAGGCTTTGTCTGAGTTGTGTGATATCCAACAGAGGGAAGGCGAAATAGCCTGGGAGTACATCCAAAAGTTCAAAGATGCCATAGGGAGGTTGGCACATACAATCCATGAAGAACATCAAAGGGAGTGGTACATTTAGGGGCTTCTACCTCTGACTCGGATTTTGTTAATGCAACAATAGATAGCCATGTTAATAGATGCCTTCGAACAATATATGAAGATTGAAGACATAGTGAGATACCCTGGGAGATTGAGAGTGACCTGATCCCCAGTAGATGCGAATATAGAGCAACTACAAGGGCATATATCAACACTTCCAGAAAATATTCAAGAGCTGATGATACCCAGGCCAAGATGACCACAGGTTTTGTGCACTAGATGCTACACAGAAGGGAATTTGGTGAATGAATGTACATGAGTGAGGGGGTTGGGACCTCCTTAGAATATGATGATAACCCCACTAGGACCCACAGGAGTATTTTCACAAGTATCAATGAACCCACCATTTCATCATCCCACCCGATATCACACTTTCCCAGGAGGCCAAGCAAAATCGACAGCAAAATCTATCGAATCCACGGGCATGGACCAAGATAGTGCCCCATCATGCAAAAATATTTGACAGTACCAAAAACAGTACACTGTGAGTTCTGCGCATCTACCACACATACTACCAATCAATGTAGAGTGTTGGATGCATTTGCGAACAGGATAGACCGGACAACATTCAGGATAATTGAAAACCCTTAGGGACCAAAATGAGGTTGAGGAGGTGGTGCTGGAGGAAATTTTAGAGGAGGAAGAACTAGTGGAAGAGGACCGAGAATATACTATAAATGTGATGAACAAGATCACTTGGCTTGAGACTTCCCTCATCCAAGGCGACCATGGTGCTCTCACTACAGAACCAACGGACACGCAACAGAAGACTACCCAGAGCTAATTACAAATTGGGAAGACAGAGTATGGTAGAGAGGAACTAACCTTATCAACTCAGAGATCAAGAGGATTTCTAAGGGACAATTTCCAAACCTTAACATCGTCACTCGAGGAGGAGCGAGGACAGGAGTTGATGCCGATACTTTACATCAGATTTAGAAAGCAACACCTAAGGGAGATAGGTATGATCCGCTAAAACAAAAAACTATTCTTTAAACATGCCATAGAAGTATTCCAGAATATTCCTAATCATGAAATACAAGAGAACTCCCCTTAGCCGGTTGTATACCCTAAGGTGGAACAAGTCCATGCTTCACCCCCTGCACCCAGAAACCCTATAGGCATACCAAGACAACATGAGCATCCTCAAAATGAAGTTGACATATAGTTTCAATTATTCTCTGACATCCTAGGTAGTGACCAACTGATAGAAAAATTGCACAATGTGTTGTACCTAGTCTTAGGGAATGAAGAAACCTTAGAAGAAAATATATGGGATAACCTTCCTGAGAAGAGTACTTAGAGAGTTCAACGAAGAAAAGTAAGAACCAGAAAATAATTTCGACTGGTAGCCTAGTTAGATGAATTTGAAATTAAGGACGTCATGCTGGACCTAGGGTCAGATGTGAACATTCTTCCTAAGAAGACCTGGGAAGCCTTAGGCAAACCAAGACTGACATATTCCCCAATTTAGTTAAGAATGGAAAATCAATATTGTATCTTCCCCCTAGGAATACTGGAGAACATGGAAATCGATGTAGCAGGAGTAAAAATAGTGGCTAACTTTGAAGTCATCGAGATCATGGGAGACAAGGACCCCTACCTCACGCTACTTGGCATCGATTGGGCCTATGACAATTATGTAGTAATTGACTTAAAGAAAGACACCATGACTTTTGAATCCGAGGGAATCAAGGTAGTTCAACCTTTGGACCCATATGTAGGACCCAGGTACACAGAACCAACAGATAATAACATGGAAGGAGAATACCTAGATCAGTTGTACACTGTAACAACTGGGACAAGAAACAATTATATAAAATTGACTGTGGATGGATCAGTAAGCTATTGAAGACAGTCAGTAAACGAAGATTCAGAACTGGCTTTTGATAGTTGGCAACAAGGTTTGCATGAAATATTCTCAAGAATATGCGCAACTTTCAGAATGACTAGATGGGCTGGGACTGAAGTAAGAGAACACCCAGTGTATGATGGTACCTCATATCTAGAAAACATTTTGCAAAATATGGAAGAAACTGTGGGAGAATATCAAAGAATCTTGGTACTAGATATATCTTTTTAGAACAACCCCACCATATGGTGGCCTAATCATAAAGTCGTACTCAGAACTTGGGACGAGGTGAAGAAAGCTATCAAGTACAGGTTCTAAAACAAGGAGCAGTTGGAATCAGGGAGGCAAATGAATCTCCAAGTTGCACAATTGTTCAGCGGAGAATCAGACCCTTGAATACACATTCAACAGTGAGTGACATAGTGGTAGGCTGTGGAGATACCCTTTCACTTCTGGGTTTAGGTATTTCCCCATTCTCTAGGCCTGATCTCGAAATCTTGGTTTATACATGAGGAAACCAGAAGACAGACCAACGATTGGAAAACACTGGTAGCTCAATTTTGTAAAGACTTCTCATTTACAAGTAAGTACCCTGAGCTTGAACTAGTCCTGCAAAATATTAAATAACTTCTTTTTACAACCAATAACGATAAGAGATCAGACTTTGTAGTGTGTCCCAAGCATACCCAAGAACTTCAAACTAAACTCCACTTATCCTTGATTGAAAATCATATATAATGATATCAAATTAGAAAAGACTCGGAAAGCCGAGATGATTTAGAATAACTGAGAAACCTAGCCATCAAAGAGACTGAGGGGAATAGAGAAATCCTAAACACCATACCCAGCCAGACTGATAATTTCTACAATCACCCATTAAAATTGTAGAGACTCAACATAGGGACCAAAGAGAAACCTAACATAGCCTTGGTAGGAGATTACTAGGATGAGAAAACTAGTCAATAAATATAGACTTTACTGCGGGAAAACAAAGATTTGTTCCCAAAGACTTTTTCATAATTGAAGGGAATCAAAGGATTTATGGGAGAAATGAAGATTGAGTTAAAAATAGGATCCAAGCCTGTCAAACATAGGCCATACCGTCTTAACCCAAGATTAAAAGAGAAAGTTAATAAGGAGATTGATAAGATGTTAGAAGCAAGCCTCATTTTTTCGGTATAAGAAGAAGAATGGGTCAGCCCGATAGGAATTCAAAGCAAGAAAGACAATGAGGATATTATAGTCTGTGTGGACTACAAAATCCTCAACTCTTCCTATGTGCATGACCCTTTACCAACACCCTTTACTGATGAGGTCCTAGAATAGGTTGTGGGAAAGGAAGGATACTCATTTACAGACAGATTTTCAGGATACCATCAAGTTAGTATTGTTGAAGAATAAAAGAGAAAAACCACCTTCATTACCGAATGGGGATATTTTGCATACAATGTGATGCCATTTGGTTTAAAGAACGTCCCTGTAGTCTTTTCTAGGATTGTGATAACATCCTTTAGAGAGTTCATTCACAAGTTCATATAAGTCTATATGGATGATTGGATGATATATAGTTTTCTTAAGGAGCATGTAGCACTACTAAGGCTAATGTTCGACAGATGCATAGAATTACAAATCTCATTAAATCTCAGAAAGTGTATCTTCTGTGTGCCACATGGAAATTTGTTGGGCCACATAGTTTGTCGAGAAGGAGTATTGGTAGACCCCGCTAAAGTTGCGGTCATTGTGAATATGCCACCACCTACAAGTGCTAAGTAGTTACGCTCCACACTCAGACACATAGGTTACTATTGCAGGTTCATCCAAAGACATGCCAACATTACTGCACCTCTGGAAAACTTCCTGAGAAAGGATGAAACATTCCAGTGGACTCCCAAATGTGACAAAGAATTTGAGACACTTAAGGAGAAACTCATTACAACACCGATTTTGATATTCCCAAACTGGGAGAAGGAATTTCACATCCATGTGGATGCTTCAAGAATTGCCTTAGGAGCTATCTTAACTCAACCAAGAGATGGAGCTATGGATCACCCTATATACTTTGCAAGTCGGAAGCTGTCATAAGCAAAGCGCAACTACACAACGATAGAATGGGAAGGCTTAGCCATGATCTATGCTTTACATAAATTTAGACATTATCTATTAGGGTCTCACTTCAAATTCTTCACTGATCATTCAACATTAAAATACCTAGTTAACAAACCTGTGTTGGAAGGGATAATTTGTAGATGGTTGTTGTTATTTTAGGAATTTTCCTTTGAAGTCATCATCAAGCCAGGACGATGCAACATAGGACTCGACCATTTATCCAGACTAGAGTCAATAGAAAGTGGCAGAGCAGTGGATGACCAGCTCCCAGATGCAGATTCGTTCAGGATCGAGGCCATACCGAAATATCTGGAGAACATAGCAATCTTTTTTGGTACAGGGGCATGCCCTGAAACATATTCTGCAACCCAGAAACGCCATATGGTCATCAGAGCAGTATATTATCAGTTGATCGTTGGAAAATTGTATAAACTAGGACTAGACAACATCCTCAGACGATGTGTCCTAGATCATGAAAGGAATGATATACTCTGGGAATACCATAGTGGAATTGTAGGAGGCCATGTAGGAGGAAAGGAAACGACACAAAAAATTCTACAGGCAGGACTCTAGTGGGAAACACTTTTCAAGGATGCAAAAGAATACGCTATATCATGTGATGTTTGTCAACGGGTGGGAAAGTCATCACACCAAGATGAATTACCAATAGAACCAGTAAGAGCTCTACAGGCATTTGAGAAATGGGCAGTTGACTTCATTGGGCCAATCAACCCCACGACCAAACATTCAAAGTCAAGTTACATCATTACCGCAACCGACCATCTTACTCATTGGGCAGAAGAAGCAACGGTACAGGACTATTCGAAAAATATGGATACCAGGTTCATTTTTGAGAATATCATTACCTGCTTCAGATGTCCCAGGAGCCTAACCAATGATCAGGGAGCTCACTTCATTAGTAGCACTATAGCAACACTTACAACAGGATTTCCAATTCAACACCACAAGATTAGTCCATAGCACCCACGGGACAACGGAATAGTTGAATCCTTCAACAAAATCCTGGAAAAGGGACTAACAAAGGTCTGTTGCGCAAACCAAGAAGACTGGGATGATATAGTTCCAATGGTACTATGGGCATATAGGAAAACCACAAAGAAACTCCAAAGATACACACCGTTCTAGATTTTTTACAGAAAAGAGGCAGTGGTGCCTGCAGATTTCATCACTCCAAGTCTATATATTGCACAAGCCACATGTATGACAGATGAAGAATGAGTGATGCAGAGACTTGCAGAGCTACAAGAACTTGAAGAAACCAAAATTCTAGTAGATTTCCATTAGTCAGTTGAAAAGGCAAGACAAAAAGCTTGGCATGATTGACACATTAAGACCAAGGTATTTTCACAAGGGGAAAAGGTGTTAATCTATGACAACCGATACCGGATGCACCTTGGAAAGCTGTGTATGCACTGGTTGGGACCCTTCATAGTTGCAGAGATTTGACCATCAGGAGCAGTCCAACTCATGCAACTGGATGGTGTGCTACGACTGGGATGGGTGAATGACACTCACCTGAAGCCTGATCTATCTCGAAAATGAGAATAAGGATAGTCGTTCCAATCCGACGGAGCTTGTACAATAGTTAGATTTGAGTTTCATTTTCTTTCTGAAATTTTGTAAATTCAGTTAATAATGTCCATGTGTGTAGTGTTGCACCATAACACATAGTTCATTTTATTTTTTTAAGTGTTGCTTGATACAGAGCTGACGACTCAGTAGTACAGAACCTAAAGCATGAGGAATTCCATTAAATGATAGTCATTAAAGATGATGGGGACAACCTTTGTGGTCGACAGGGTCATGAATCCAAATCCAATTTGACTTAAAGGCCACACAAACCCAGTCCAATCACACCCTTTGTTTCCATTCTGGTACTCTGACTATCTTCCATTAAGCCATAAAGTTGCATTATGCCAAGATGACATCGCAGTTCGGGTCGGGACACCCACCCATCAAATAGAAAGGTCTCAATTCAGCCATGTCAATATTCCACTCAAACAAGTAAATAACAAGATCGCCCAATCAGATTTACCTTTCTAAAACCATCCCGTCAGACACTCACACCCTGTTGCATCTATATGGTCATGATGAGGAGCAGTTATTGATAAAACTTACCCATTAAGCCAGACATAAGACTCTCAGAACTCAGCCGCAGATGTACTATTTCTAAAATGAGCATAGCCATTTCTAAACTCAGCAGTGCAAACCAGTTAGGACCATTGCCAAAGTTGTAAACATAGCCTTAGTTCTTAACTACCATAAGAGCACAAATGTCGAGAGCCACAACAAGCCGAAGAACCATGACCAAAGAAGCAGTACTAGATGAGCTCTGCGACCCCCGGGTCGAGATCGTAGGGGACCTCAAAGGGAAGGTAGAGCACGTTAGGCTTCTAGACCTTGACCTCACGGATTCAACTTTATTCCCACAGATGCATCCATAAGTCTTTTGGGAGTTATTTGTTGGTTTTCTTCATATGAGATATGATCAATATTCGATATTACAATTATGAGTGTTCCGTATATAGGGAACATAAGGTTACCATCCATGAAAGGATGCATCCCTTGAATAATCAATAACTATTTGTTATTATTATTTACTTATTATAGATGATATTTAATAATCAATAATAATATTATTATTAATTATTATCTTTAGAGAATGTCTTCCTGATGTTGTCTAAACATCAACACTCCCTCTCAATGAGAGAGACATTCTACAACATGCCACTCTTGTCTGTGAAGTATACAAACTTCACCCTAGGCTCATGACACTTGTCTGTCAATCTTGGGAGACATCTCTCTCCCACCTGAACTGAGGAGAAAGTCCTTTTGTGGCTGTCCCGCTAAGCCAATTAATTCCGGCTCACTCTGGGTCCACACGTAATAACATATAGCATCTTGAGTCTTTATCATTCCTTGTCACATCACCATGACTAGGACAAAGACTATACCAAGATATTTCACCGCAAGCACAGACCTATGAGTGAATGTCGGCTTTATGCTAACTGACATGTGGAAATCACTTCAAGCACCTTGAGTCCATATTATTCCTTGTCATGATCAAGGAAGGACTACGTCTGGGCCCATTTATCACAAGTGCACCTTTGTGATAAATGTATCCTATCTCCCTTAGTCAGCAGCCCAATGTAGGAGAAGTTATGCCCGATGATGAAACATCAACACTCCCTCTTAGCTAGGGAGGTATATTTCCATAGTAGTACAAAACTACTATCCAAAGACACGCAGTCTCCACCAGTGGTACAAAACCACCATAGTAGTAAAATATTTGTCACACATGGAACTCCTAGGTGGACTTCTAGAGGCTACTCCCTCTAGGAACACTTAGGGTCAACTCCCCATAGTGTGAGACATCAAGGGTCAACTCCCTTGACATGTCCTCATGTTCTGTAAACATGGGATGATGGGCTATAAGCCCAAATTCACTTATTCCTTCTCAAGTAAGTGTCCTCACAGATCAGCTCAACTCAATTCATAGAGGAGTACAATCTAGAGAAAGTTTGTCACACATGGCACTCCATGTGGACTTCTAGAGGCTACACCCTCTAGAAACACTAGGGTCAACTCCCATAGTGTATGACGTCAAGTGTCAACTCCCTTGACATGTCCTCATGTTCTCTCCAGATGGGACGTTGGGTTATAAGCCCAACTGCACTTATTCCTTCTCGAATAAGTGTTCCACTTATCCCTTCTCGAATAAGTTTCCTCATAGATCAACTCAACTCAATTCACAGAGGAGTACGATTTGGAGAAATGTGGTCACACATGGCACTCCATGTGGATTTCTAGAGGCTACACCCTCTAGAAACACTAGGGTCAACTCCCATAGTGTATGATGTCAAGGGTCAACTCCCTTGACATGTCCTCATGTGCTCTCCACATGGGACATTGGGTTATAAGCCCAACCACACTTATCCCTTCTTGGATAGGTGCCCCACTTATCCCTTCTTGGATAAGTGTCATCACAGATCAAATCAACTCAGTCACATAGGAGTACGATCTAGAGAATGTCTCAAGAAGCTGCAAACATCAACACTCCCTCACAGCAAGGGAGGCATTCTCTGCCATGCCAAGTCTGTCATGGAAGTACTTAAAATTCATCCTGCTTTGGTAAGAACATCAACAACTCTCTCATCTGTAGGAAGGTACTACACCAATACTTCCTTCCTCTGCACCATGTCTTGGATGAAATGGTACTTGAGCTCAAGGTGGTTCGATTTTTCATGAAACAATGGATTATCAAAGATCTTCGGATAGATCTGAAAGGAGCTTATGAAGCCACATTGCTTCATGGATTGTCATACTTAATGCATTGTACTCTGCTTCTGTTGTTCTCAAAGCCACAAAAGTTTATTTCCTACTACACTAGGAAACCATGGAAGATAACAAAGTGAAGCAACACCTGAAGGTGATCTTCTTTCCACTGCACTCCCTACCCAATCAGAGTCAATATATTCATGCCATATCATATCAATACTGGAAGTATATCTCAAACCATGTTGAACTGTGCCTCACAAGTATATCAACACATGCTTCGCAACAATCTAGTGTGTCTATCTCAACTGACTTATAAACTGGCTAAGTGCACTCACTGCATAGAAATTATTTGGTCTGGTGTTAACCAAATACATTAGTTATCCAACCAACTGTCTATACAGAGTCAGATCAATTTCATCATAATTGGAAGAAGACACACTTAGTTTCTTTAGATTCCTCATCATTGGTGTAGTCACGGGCTTCAAGTTCAGTATCTCAAACTTCTTGAATATCTCAACTGTGTGCTTCCCCTGACTCAGGAAGATCTCATCAGTTCTTTGCCACACCTCTAGTCCCAAGAAGTAGTGCATCATACCAAGGTCCTTCATCTCAGAATCAAAGGCCAACACATACTTGCATTCAATAATAAGGCTCTCTATATCGGTGAGGAATAAATCATTAAAATAGAGGACCAAAATCAAGGACTCACCATTAACAATCTTGTAGTACAGGATGGAATTGACAACACTTTGTTGAAGCCCAAAAATCATCAGGTGTATATCAACACTTCCATACCAAGTTTGAGGTGGTTGCTTGATTCCATACAAGGCCATCTTCAACCTGCACACATGAGACTCCTTCTCATGTATCACGAAAGAATCTGGTTGCTCGATGTATACTTCTTCCTTAATCTCTCCATGTAAGGATGGTGGTGATCTAAATCAGGATGATCTTTGTCAAATACCAATTTCCAAAGAAGGTAGGATTCTTCATAATTCTTAGTAACCTCAAGAAACTGATCCATGAGGATATGGTGATGGGCATCTCCATTCCTATGTAGAACCAGGACATCCTCCAAAGAATTTGTGTAGCACATTTTCTTGATGTATGAATTTGCACGATGAAAATGCAACTCAGACAGATCATTCATAATTTCAGAATCATTATGAGAGACGTTTCGAAGTGAATTTAGGGCACACGTGAACAAGTGAATAACTATGTCCATGTCTCCAATTTCAAAACCCCTTATTCCTTCCATTAAAAAATCAGCCGCAGTGGGTAGTTGAGGAATGGAAGGCACAAGGATGATGTAATCTAGTTTATCAATTGAAATGCAGAGGCAGCCAATTTTTTTTGTGTGCACACCAGATTGTTGTTCTCTTTTTCTCTCTAGTAAAATTTGTCCCAATGATCTTCAAAGAAAAATTTAGATCTGAGACTATGCCTCTATCTCTCTCATTTTCCTAGGCCCTCCCATGAGGGAGTAAAGCTCAGTTCCGCTTTGATACCATGTTGGTTTTCTTCATATGAGATATGATTGATATTCAATATTACAATGATGAGTGTTCCATATATAGGGAACATAAGGTGACAATCCATGAAAGGATGCATCCCTTGAATAATAATAACTATTTTTTATTATTATTTACTTATTATATATGATATTTAATAATCAATAATAATCATATTATTAATTATTATGTTTATAAAATGTCTTCCTAATGTTGTCTAAACATCAACATTATCTCCGGATGGAAATGTAGATATGAAATTTATACTGAAAAAGGAGTTCATCAACCTATTTAACTCCACCATCATGCACCTAAGAGACTTACCAGTCTTTGGCACCACCAGCGAAATTGCGCGCTTCACGAAAGTTTTGATAAGTAGAGTGCACGAAAGAAGTATATGGTTGGATAAGCGGTATCCAATCCATGCAAAATATATTCAGTAGCTTACAAGACTATCCTACGAAGGAGAGGATGTGTCGAAGGGATTTCAGGGCCTCGAAAAGCATGGGAAGAAGAAAGGCAAGCCTAGCTTGTATGAGAAGTTTAACACAAAGAGAGGAAGACGCACAATAGTCATTGAACCAATACTTCCCAAAATAGTATGGATTGGCTGCTACATCATAGACAACAAGGTTATGAGGTCTTACTATAAGGGAGAATTCACTTTAGATGCACTATCAGTCGCTGACTTTTGCGCACAAGGAGTAGTGTTCAACTGGTGTATTTTCCTGCTGGAGGAACTACTAGTATCTTTTGAGGAGGCATGGGAGAAGGGAGGAACCTTCACCTACAAATACCTACTGGTGGCATTCACAATGCTCAAATGGAATTCACCTGTGGGTAGATAACTAACAATACTAGATAAAGGGCGCTTAGCGAAGATGTTTGAGCCATGGAAGTCCAGACCAGACTTAGAGAACACAACACTCAACAATGTAACATTTTCCAAATGGTATAATGCTATGATAGATGCAATGCAAGGGCCGCACATTCCACAAGACATCCTCAATAATAACATGAGGAATATCAACTTCAACATGAAATGACACAACACATGCGTATGGTTGATACATGCCAATCGGGAACATTTCCACACACGACTAGTACCATTCTATTTGGATGAAGAAGCTTTCGATAAGGAGGTCATGTCATGGCCATTAGTTAAATGTGACCCACGCAAATCAGGAATGCATTACATTTTTCCTGTCAAGCTACTCAATAAAAAAGACAAGGAAGCAAGAGAGTGATCAAGCTCAGGCCTCGAGCAAAAGAAGCCAGATTCCCCAGTACAGACCGAATTCGAGGAGGAAGAAGAGACACAATAGTTGGAATGGAGGAAATGATCGAGTCGCTATCAGCTGCCAGACAATCTTGTGTTATCAGGCATGTAGGTTAACCAGATCTTGGATGTTGTGCTCAACATTGAACCATTGTTGAAGAAGCCCAGAACAAGGCTTTCATCAAACAAACCCCTGAACCCACAACCCATTACATCTACCACTCCTCGCACCCATGCCACGACAAAAATCACCACTATCATTGATATCTAGGATGACCTAGAGCCTGAAATTATTTTGTCTACAGTTATCGTTGAGTAGCCTCCACCACCACTCCAACTACAAAACCTCCTCACCGCCATTCGACATCAGAACACAACCTCAGAGCCGATGCAGCTTGACCACCTAAATATGGAGAAACAACAACCCCCACAGACAACTAGAGAATCCCCCAAGCCCATATCAGAAGTTCCCAACCCCGACCCCAAAACCTCAGGGTCAAGCACGATACGGGATGTTCCAAATCCAAATACCCAGGAAAAATCCACCCAAAGAAGAGAAGAGTTGGAACCCAACCATAACCAACAAATCACCTCACCACCCAAGGGTGAGGATGCCCAAGAAATCACAACGCATGATGAAGAAGTATCAGAGTATACAGAGATACTCGATGCGCACAATGAGACAAACTCAACAATGGAGAAGAATACGACAACCATGCGAGTGCAAATGGAGCAAGTCCTCCAGAACCCCCAACAATGTGCAGAATTGATGCATCTCTGCATAACAAAAACATAGGTTTTGATGCTTCTACCCGAAGATCTAAGATTGAGGATCGCACCAGTGCCACCAACAGAGGAGGAGGTAGAAACCCGTTCGGATCACTCAACAGCAAGAAGACTCCCTCTACAGATGCGAGCACCCACTGATGCAACTTCATCATCTACAGACCTGGTATAGTGGCCATCCTCACAATTGTTTGGACTAATCAGAGCTTCCACAGACCAACTTGAGCAAAGGCTTCAGGAAGCCGAGAGATCAACCAAAATTACCAGGAAGGAAAAATTCATTGCACAAGCATGTCAAACACAGGAAGAACATGATAGAATCCAACTCCAGCACAAATCATAAAAAGTGTAGAAAAAACTTATAAAATCCTAGATGGAGATCCAAAAGGTTTCACTCGATCTAACCGAAGCCATTGAGATAAGCGCGCCAGAGCAAAAAATTGATCTGCTACAAAAAGCATGGACACAACTCGCTACCCGCACTGAGAAAATACAAGCGAAGATACAAAAATCCCAAGAATAATCAGAACAATGGCCTCAGTAGTTAAAGGAACAGATGTAGAAGATAATACTACAAGGAAACGATGCCCGAGCAAGACTCCACAAGCACACAACGGACTGCACCAAAATATTCAAGGAAGTCAACGATTGGATGGGCATTATCGCTCAATGGAATCAAGTCTTGGAGGAAGTGCACACAAAGATCTAGGTGCTAAACGAGGAAGTTTTGGTCACAATGGACCCCATGGAGCAGCAACAGAAGTTCAACCAAATTCAGCAGGTCGACAACGAACTAAATTTACTCTATGAAGCATAGTTTGTAGCCAAGCAGGAGCTGCACGAATTTCGACCAGTTATTCAGACATCCTACATGAAAATGCATCAGGTCGATGCAACATCTGACTTCGAATGGAACTCGTTTGTTGCCACCAAGCAAAAGGAGTACAGAAAAGAGACAACACAACAATTTCTTGAAGAGGCATCACTCCTCTCCCGGAAATGGCAGGAAAAAGTTGAAATCTTTTACAGAGTAAAGCACAGAGCATTAGAGCTAGTTCCAGAATTGGTCCCTTCGTTTGAGGAGGTATAGGAAGAAAAAGTAGAAACAGAAGAGCCCAAAGAAGAAGAAATTTCGGATAAGTGAAAAGAACAGTTGCTCCAGGAGGATATGAAAAAACCAAGTGCTTGACTTGAGGACGAGTCAAGGATTATGGTCAGAGCCTATTGGGCCCTTCATTTTTGGGAAAGAATTGTGCAAGTTTTGATTAATCACGAGTTGTGAAAATGTCATCAGAGGCTGGAAGAAAGAGTAACAAAAAGTAGTTGTGGAAGCCAGTGCAACACCAGCTAAGTAACAAACAGTTTCAACAGAACAAGAAAGTGAGCAAGCTGAGAAAGAAGACCTAACCCAGCTATATATAGGACTGAATATAATTTTTAAAGGTTTGTTGGTTGGTTGGTTGGTTCAATTGATTTGATTAGAGTTGGGTTGATTCATGTCTATCAAAGTCACCCAAGGTTTTGGATTAGTTGTTGCTACTTGTTGTAAGTTGAGAAGAGTAGAGTCTGTAATGAACGAGACCTACCATATGGGAAATTAGAGCTCTGTGGTGGGAGCCTAGAGCCAAGAGTCTGTACTGAACCTTTCTATGTAACTCTGAGTTTGTAATGAGAGAGAGATTCTAGAGATAATATGAAGAAGGACTAAATTTTCAAATATGATGTGTCTTTATATGTTTTCTTATGCATTACAATGTTCTTTTATGGTTTATGAGTTCTGTTTGATGGTTCCATGTTTAATCATTGCTCGCAACGTATGTAGGTTCAATTCTTGCAGTTAGATGTTTCAGATCTGATGTTTTCTCTTGCACAAGAATAAGAATGAGTTCCAAATTATCTATGGATCCTCTTTAGTCTTTTCCCTAACCTTCCCTATCTATCTATCTCAGCAACGATTCGGGTGAGACTTATTTTCTTCGGACGAGATGAAAATTCTAGCACTCTAGACTACATGGTACCTTTTGTTGGTAACTTGAGAAGGACCCTGGTCTGATCAAATTTGCACCAACAACTAGTACCTGCAGAGGTATGTGTTGAATGATTTACATGAAGCATATTTATGTTATTTTCTAGAGTTATTATAGGAATGGATATTGAGTTTGAACTATACCCATCCAACTAATCAGATTAGGCCAGTAGTGTGGACTACTAAAAATATCACGCCGTTTGAAAGAGTTTATAACAAATTCACACGTGGAATGGATTTTTAGTTAGACAACATTACTGTCAGGTTTATCACTGAGTTTGTAGTAGATACAACAAAATCATATACTACTACAGAATTTCTTGAAGGAACCTAGAGGGAGTTACATCAAGTCTCTTTACAAGTTGATAAATATCGTATTACATGATAAAGGCGTGATGACTATGGAATCAAACAACCATATCACTCTACGTGCATGGGGGGGTTGGGGGAAGCACTAAGGAATATATGATAAATGGAGAAGGCTCTAGAGATTAGCTAGAAGAAGGATTCAATGGACCCCATCATGATGAATGATGAATAGACCAAGGAAATCATAAGGAATGCAGGTGTGATGAAGAATGGATGACCCTACCAGTATAAGATGAATACTAAGAAGCAGGTTGCAGCGGATCGAGAGGGCTTGTAAAAACATTGAGGATCATATCTTACACACCACATATGATAGGAAAACTAGAGGTCATGGGTCCAGCCCAGAAGAAGGCTCTACATTCAAGATCTAAATTAGTGTAGAACCCAAACCCCATGTGCGACTAGCACAACTAAAGAATAAAAAACAATTAACCAACAAGTGATTAGTGGTAGAATAAGTTTTCTAGGATGTGGGTCCAATAGAAGAAGTGAAAGTTCAACAAGTAGCAGTAAAGTATCTACACCGCATGGATGTGGTAGTTCAACAAATTTCACAATGTAAGGACAAGATCCAACTATCAGGTTACCAGATTTCTGAGGGGATGGGTAGATGATCTAGAAAAACATTTGTTCATCTATGAAAAGATATGGGAAGCAAATCATATTATCGACGATGACACAAAGGTTCCACGGTTGGCAATCACTTTTAGAGACCACGCATTAGACTCGTACATGGGTCTCTCAACAAATAATCCAACAGGAACACCTACAACCGTAGTAGATGTAAAGAGGTAGTTAATAAATGAATTTTAGAAACCTAGCTTAGAAGACCATTTTATGAATGAAATGATAGATATCAAGAATAAATTAGGAGAATCAGTATGGGAAGTGGACCAAAATTTCAAAATCTTAAAAGGTAAGTTAAAGTACACTATTATTGATACACAAGATAGGCATTTGTTTGTTAATTATTTGTTTCCACACTTGAAGTATCCTTTGAGACAATGAAAATTCAAAGCTAGGGTGAGGCTCTACAGGAAGCCTTACAACTAGATGAAAACCAGTACAAACATACAGATCCAGTTGTGGAAGAGTTGAAGAAATATCTGAATAAATTAACATTCTATTTGAATCAAAACAAAGGAAAGGAGAAAACAAAAGATGTATGGTGTACAATGTGTATAACAAAAGGCCATCACAAGAATGAGTGTCCATTATGTTCAATGTATATTAGAGTAGGTATGCCAAGCCATTTGTCTTCAGGAGGACCCTGGTGTGAGATTTGAAAAACACATGGGCATGATCCTTATCATTGCCCCCTAATGCATAAATATCTTTCAGTACCGAAGAGAACATTTTGTAACCTTTGTAAGTCAGTTGGACATGAAGATAAGGACTATAGAACCTTGGAGATGATGAAATAAAGAATTACAGGTACATAAATGGTACATGATGAACATATAACAGGGAAATCTATGCAGTATCCGCAATATAACATTGTGCAAAAACGAGAGTACAATCCCGCGCAATAGTTTGTAGCACAACCATAATATAATGCACAACAATTTCAAGGGAAACACCAGTATAATCCTGCACATCAGTGCACAGTACCACAACAGTACAATAACTCATAGCCACAGTATAATCATGTACCTCAGTATAAAACATCGTGCAAAGATAATCAAGGAAACATGGGAGGCTTGAGAGGAGGAGGTCATGGAGGAAAAGGCTTTGGAGGAGGTCAAGGACTCATAATGTGTCATAAATATCAAAAACCAGGGCACTATGCAAGAGACTTCCCACAACCACCTACTACATGGATGTACTGTCATGCAAAAGACCATGAAACAGAGGACTTTCCTACACTTTTGATAAAAATATAGGACAAGAGGAACGAGAATAATCAAAACATGTAATGGATCGGGGTGGAAAATAGAGAAGAGGATGGGAAGAATATTTACATAGTTACGAGAGGTGGATATAAGACAAGAGAATATGAAACCAAGAAGGATCAATACCAATACAAGTGGGTTATAAACAATACAACGTCAGAACAAAAGTTTGATGTGTGTAAAGAGAAATAAATATTCAAGGAAGCTAGACAAGAGATCTTGAAGGAAAACACGGTGTCCACTTCAGGAACAAAGATAGTATATGAGATACCAGTCTATGAAATACCTTCATTATTTGATCATGCCAATCAAGAGTAGTATTCAGAACAAGTAAGTAATTTAAGAAATTGTTTGGGATCTTGTGTCAAATTGCTGAGTGATAAAAATTCCTTACAAGTGCTGCGAAATTTATCAGAAAAGTGTAATCCTTGGGAAGAAGGGGTAAAAAGAGTAAATCGGGTTTGTAAGAAGAGAAAAACCAACAGGGAATTCAGATTGAATGATAAAATAGGATATTTCCATATGAGGGATATTAGACTAGACTTAAGATTGTAAGTCAATGTTTTGTCGAAGAAGACTTGGGAAACTATGGGAGAACAAAAATTAGCGTATTCACCTATTCAGTTGAAGTTGGAAAATCAACATAGAGTAGTTCCAATTGGAAGGTTGAAGGGGATTCCAATAGATTTGGATGGTGTGTGCACCATGGATTATTTTGAAGTCATTTACATAGTGGACAATACTTTGCCATATGTAGCATTGTTGGGTCTAGATTGGGCCTTTGATAAACAAGCTATTATCAATTTTAAGACAAGGAAGATGATATTTGATTCTAGAGAATACAGAGTTATTGTGCCATTGGATCCCTCAGAATAAGGAAGGTATGTGGAACCTGCAATGAATAATATTCTTACAAAAGATGTGAAACAATTATAGAAAACTACCACCGCGAAGATGATTATATCAACCCAAATGCAGATGGAATTCTTAGTTGGAGGAGTATTAGTTATTGTGCTTCAGACTCTGACATAGGACTGGAAAACTGGCAGTAATGACTACATGAAATATCTACCAGGAGGTGTGACAGAATGACGCGCATGTTGATATGGGTTGGTACAAAGGTAAGATAACCTCCTACTTTTTATGGATTGAATGATTTAGAATACTTTTTAATGAAGTATGAGGTAGAGGTTATGAAAAAAAATAGATTAATAACATTAGATATTTATTTAAAAGCTACACCTCCAAGATGGTGGGGTACACACAAGGAAAATATCAACAATTGGTTTCAATGAAAAAGGTTACTGCACATAAGATTCAACACAGAACATGATCAAAAATATGAGGAGAAACATGAGGGATTTGGACAACCCAAAGAGCATATAGAAAAGTGTATAGTCCAATGGATATTATTACCACTAGAAGAATGGCCACACCATTTTACTCACACAATAGAAGGAATTTTGAATAACTACACGCAAAACAGGAACATCATAGAGAAATTGCCAACTGGGAAGAGATACAACTGAAATTTTTAGTTAAATTTGGATTTGTGAATGTTAGTCTGGATATTGATACAAAACTGGAAGTGGTAAGAGATAGAATATTTGAAGAACCATATTTTGAAATAATTACAATACATCATAGGCAGGCTAGACAGACAGTTCAACAATTACTACACTGTTATCACATAGTAGAAGTAAAAGAACTATCAGAAGATAATCCAAAAACTATCCATATCCCAGAAGTGGAAGATGAAAGGGAACTAGAAGGCCCCAATATGGATTCAAAATATTATGCTACACCATTAAATATTAAGAAGGTCAACATTGGAACTGCAAAAAACCCAAAGTTGGCTAGTATTGGAGATTATTGGGATAATCATACAGTGGAAGGATCACATAATCTTTGCGCGAGTACAATGAATTATTCCCAACAACACTCTCACATATTAATGGGTTATTATCTAGGTGGATATTGGCGGCCACCCACCTATTCCAATTGGCTCAAAATAGTTTGTTGGAAACTTACTATTTCTAGCAGTTTCCAGTTCCTAAACTTTCAGGGCCATTTTGAGGGCCTAAATGATGATTTTTCTCAATAGGGAACCTCAATGATGTCTTAAGTATTAAATATTGATCCCTAAAAATGAATCTCCTCATCGATACCTTTCCAACAAGCTATCGTTCACCCCAAACAAAGATCGTTTGCAAAAGTTACGCCCCCAGGAAGTTGATACACCAAACTACCCAAAAAGGGGTCCACAAAAATGTTGGATTTTCATCTTCCAGGGTTAGGGTTTTGGATTTTATTTATGTTAAAAAATTCCTTTGGAGCCTCATTGTAACAATTATCTTCTTCTGAATGAGCATATCCGTCACATCTCTTCTCAGAGAAAAGATGCCAGCATTCTAACAAGTCTTTCACTCTGTATTTCTATAATTTTGTACATTTCACTCATTAATAGAAATTGTGTATTACTGTATATTTGTGACTCTTTCATATATATGATATATATTTTTTATATTATTGGCTCTCTTGCAATATCACTGTATATTTCTGTGTTATATATCCACTCTCATTTTGTGCCAAAAATAACCCGGATGAGTGGTATCAGAACAGGATGCTCTTGATCATTTTTCAGTGCATCTCCCCAATGAGGTATGAGTATAGAATGTTGGGTGTCTAGCTTATATTTCTTGAGGATAATCTCTTTCACATGCCCAAGAAACCCTCCATGGTAGAACAAAATAAAAATGATGGAGCAAAATATTCTATCAATTTGTTGCTTGAGCAAGCTCTCATGCGAGAGAGGGACGAAATGATGGAGACTTTTTCCCACATCCTTCAATGCCTATTGATAACAACAGACATGTCTTCATCAAGAAGAAACTTTGGAAGAACCCCTCCTTTCAAGGTACAATTCATTTTTAATATTATCGTACTTGAAGGTTAGATAGATGCATATGCCCTAGAAAAATGATTAAATATGCTAGAAGGTTATTTCTCTGTTCACAATTTTGGGATAGGGAAAATATCACCTTCGCACTCCTTAAGGATCTTCCCCATGTAAAACATTGGTGGGAAACTTACTGGGAGAAAAGTTACACAAAGGAGTCTATAATATATGGGGTTGAGCCCACTTGGGCTTTTTTGTGGATCTGGTCAAGGAACAATATTACATTGTTGGTAACTATGATGAACAATACATGAGATGGACCACACTGCAGCAAGAGAGGGTCCAAAAAATGCCAGAGTTCACAAATATTTTCCATATCTTGCGCACCAATCTGGGTATCAAATACTCTGAGCAGCATCTGGTTCTGAAATATAGCGAGGCTCTACATAGGTACAATATCCAAACCAAAATGGATTTACTGGACATCTCATCACTGGGAGATGCCTATTGATATGTTTTCAAAATCAAGAAAAAATTTAGGCACCAAAAAAAACGGGAGTTCGGGTCAGAAAATCCACAATAACCAAAGTATGATAAAGACAACTCTAACAAAAATCCTCATGAAAACCAGTCTAAGCCACATGAAAAGAAGGGTCACAGGAAGATGAAGAAGGACACTAGAAAGTGGTGTGATTTTCACAAAACCCCTGCCACAACACTGATGAATGCCACTAAAAAAAAACATTGATGGATGAGATCAAAGAAAAGGAGTTGAAACCTGATTCAGAAAATAATTGTAGAAGATAGATCATCGACACAAACTCCACTGCTACAGTTGCGACCTCAACAATTAAGCCAAAAGCACCGGCAAATATTGAAGAGGGGGAGTGCCTCTTTGATTCATAGATGTGGGTGAAGGGGACCTTGTTGCATTTCAGTGTTGATAGTGGAAGCCAGAAGAACCTCATCTTAGGAGAGGTAGTCAAAGAGTTGGTATTTTCAACAACACCACACCTACAACCATACAACATCAGCTGGATTTAGCAGGAATGATATCTATGTTTCAACTAGCAGTGTCAATTGTCATATGGAATCCATCCCTTCAAGGATGAGGTATTATGTGATGTTTCCTTGCTCGATGTTTGTGATGTTATTTTGGGCCATCCATATATGTGGAAGCACCATGTTATTTATCAGTATCGACCCCGTAATGTCATTTTTACTCTAGGGATTCATCTCTACATGATACTAGAGGTAGTTCCAACCATTGTCCCACCTAAATTGTCCCACCTAAACAGTGCCAAAAGGTAGTATCTCATGCTACAAAATTCATCTTCTTCACAGTCTGTTCAAAAGGTGAACAACAAGACACTACAACCACTATAGCCTCAGTCCAAGCACCTTCTATCCAACATAAGTAGGTCAACAATATTGAGGCAAAGAGAAATGATTCCTTCTATACACAATCACCTCATCAGATTCTCAACAACCTCTTATAAACCAAGTATCACAACTTCTCCATCAAGAAAAGAAACTCACCAAGGTTAAGATTCAACAAGCGCTTTCCCCTGTCCCCCAGGAACTCAATGAAATGGAGAAAATTTCTTCCTAAGGAGGGAGGAATGATCCAGGTGGATATCGGTGGCCACCCACCTATACCAACTGGCTCAAAATAGTTTGTTGGCAACTACGTTTCAACCAGCATTGTCGATTGTCATATGGCATCCATCCCTTCAAGGATGAGGTATTATGTGATGTTTCCTCACTGGATGTTTGCGATGTTATTTTGGGCCATCCATATATGTGGAAGAGCCATGTTATTTATCAATATCGGCCATGTAATTTCATTGTTACTCTAGGGGGTCATCTCTACATGATACCAGAGCTAGTTCCAACCATTGTCCCACCTAAATTGTCCCACATAAACAATTCCAAAAGGTAGTATGTCATACTACGAAATTCAGCCTCTTCACAGTCTGTTCAAAAGGTGAACAACAAGACACTACAACCACTATAGCCTCAGCCCAAGCACCTTCTATATAGCATAAGTAGGTCAACAAGATTGAGGAAAAGAGAAATTATTCCTTCTGCACACAATCATCTCATCAGATTCTCAACAACCTCTTATAAACCAAGTATCACAACTTCTCCAGCAAAAAAGGAAACTCACCAAGGTTCAGATTCAACAAGCACTTTCCCCTCTCCCTTGGGAACTCAATGAAATGGAGAACATTTCTTCCTAAGAAGGGAGGAATTATTTAGGTGGATATCAATGGCCACCGACCTATTCCAAGTGGCTCAGAATAGTTTGTTGGCAACTCACTATTTTTAGTAGTTTTTCGATTTCTAAACTTCTGGGGCCATTTTGAAGGAGAAATCAATGATTGTTTACGATTGAGCACCTCAATGATAGTAAAAGGTTTCTATTGATCATATAAAAATGAATCTCCTCATCGATACCTTTGCAATGAGTTATCGTGCTCCCTGAACAAAGATCGTATGCCAAAGTTATGCCCTCGAGATGTTGATACACCAAACTACCCAAAATGGGGTCCACAAAATTGTTGGCTTTTCTTCTTCCAGGGTTAGGGTTTTGGATTTTATTTATGTTAAAAAAGGCCTTTGGAGCCTCATTGTAATAATCATATTCTTTCAAATGATCATAGCTATCACATCTCTTCTCAGAGATAATATTCCACCATTCTAGCGAGTCTTTCACTTTGTATTTCTACAGTTTTGTACATTTCATTCATTAATAGAAATTGTGTATTATTGTATATATGTGAATCTTGTTATATATATGATATATATTTGTTATATTATTGGCTCTCTTGCAATATCTATGTATATTTATGTGCTATATATTCACTCTCATTTCGTGCCAAAAATAATCTGGATCAATGGTATCAAAAAAGGTTTCTCTTGATCATTTCATGTGCCTAACGAGGTCCAAGTATAGAAAGTTGGGTCTTGAGATTTTCTCACTTGAGGACAATCACTCTCACATGCCCAAGAAACCCACTGTTAACACATAATATTGATCATGTAAAGGAGGATTTTATGGTTTTCAGAGCCTACATTTAACCATATCTCTAGGTATTATGTCATACCATCAAATAATAGCCTCCTCGGAGTGTGCAAGATATATTTGAGTTGGCGCTGCAAACTAGTTAAGGAAGAGGATTGGAGGTTAGGTAGCTTATAGGCATCTGAGTGCAAATATGAAATTACCAACATCAACCTCATAGCCATCAGGTACTCCATGATATTTTTTGTCTTGTTTGGAGGTCAGGAAGCATTTAGCTACTTGATTTTCCTTTGGTGTTTCAAACTGGCTCAGGCATTGTGAATTGAGACATGCGCTACGAAATTTCCTATAGTAGATGATTTTACCGATTTGATCATAAATCCAAAAATATGATGTGGGCTTCTCTGAATTGTTTTATGGAGGAAGATGGTATCATTTTTGACTTGCTGACCAAATTTCATATTGAACCAATGTGTCATTTCAGAGAAACAATTAAAACACTAGTGCACTACGAAATGTGTTGCAAATTCTCTGTTTTGCATAGTTGTTGGATATTCGCCTTGTTGGGAGGTTGTCACCTGTCAAGGATGGTTCAAATGACTTATCATGGATCAGTTAGATGTCAAAGGACACCTAAATCTAAGTTTTAGCTCCATTAAATACCTCATGCACTGAGTTGGAAACAATTTATTAATGACTTCCAACAATTTCCTAGAAATTAGCAATTTGTTGGATTTTTGTCTCTTTGACTATTGCCACCTAGATCCAAGGCATAGAATCCAATGAAAGATATGGGATTAGAAATCCTAAGTATATTTTGATGGTATTTTATATTTAAGCGAGGAGGGAGATCTTGGAGAGGGGTTGGATTCATGAGCTAAGAGAGGCTAGAGAGAGTAGGAGCAGGTAGCTTCCCTATGTGTGTTCATTTGTAAGCCTGATGGCATTTTATGATTGTAATCATTACTTCTATTGAAGACTCACGAGAGATGTGATTTTATTATTTTAATTCTTTTGTTTTATATATCTTCTTATTTGAATATATTGAAGATTTGAGGATCAAAGGCTTCCAATGCTTTATGGATTCCTAAGCAACATAGGATCTGTTGTCATTTTTCCCATTAGTCATTGTTTTATTCAAGTATTTGTTGATTTATTAAACTTAGAGGATATTTTTTTAGTGAACATTATATATTATTTTTTCCTTCTTCATTCTTCCATCTATCAACATATAATCTTCTTTTATGTTGAGAAGATTTAGTGCCTTTGATGAGTAGCATGTTTATGACTTCGTTTCCCATTAGTGTAGCCTATTGATCTACAATTTACTGCCCTCTCCCTTTCTTTCTCCATCTTAGTGATCCACCTATTCAAAACAAAACTTCTATTTTACATTATGATGGGTGATGAGCTTACACTTTAGCAGTCAAAGTGTGACTTTCAGTGCTAACATTCTTGGCGTCGTTGTCAGGGATGAAGTTGAATATCTTCCCTGGTTTGTACGACAAAGATTTCAACCAATTCTTGATGGTGAACAAGAATTGGAGAGAGAGAAGACTGCATATTTCACCTGGGAATTCCACTCCATGAAGAACCAAGATATCAAATGCTATGGAGGGTATCTTGGAAAGGAGTTTTCTCCTCTAAACTTTTCATCCATCTCTGGTTTTCCAAATCCAGTGCCTCATCTATTAGAATGGGGAGATTTACTGCCTATCTTTAGAGAAGAAAAGGATCATGATCGTGTTCAACATCTCATTGATTTTCATCAATGCATTGAGAAGTTGAACTTGCATCATGAGGATGTCTTAATGAAAATGGTTATGTTCTCCCTGAAGGATGATGCCAGAGACTGGTACTTTTCTCTCACTGCTACAAGCATATCCACCTTGAGATAATTCCATGATGCTTTCAATTTTCACTCTAAACGGTATTAATCCTCTAAGTTTATTTTTCATGATTGTTGTGAGGAATATGAGAAAAGTGTTCAAGTCCCATTAAGTTGCTCTCATGCCTGTAAAGTTGAAGAAGATAACCTAGTCAAGGAAATCAGTGAAGGACCAACTCTTTCTTCTTCTTGTTCCTATATACTGCCTGTAGATTTAAATGACAGTTATGATCATAAAAATACAGTAGACATTTCTCCTGACTCTCAAGCTAAGATAAATGATAAGTTAGTGAAAAAAACTAGGGAAGTTTTCGCTTTGTTTTTTCCTAGATTTTCATAATTGAAGGAAGATATTGTTTGCTTCTCTTATGAAGAAAATGTAGAGGATATTTTTGTTCTTGAAACATATGTATTTAGCATCCCTGCTTATGATGAATAATTTGTTTCAAATAATTACCAAGAAAAACCTATTTTTGATGAATATATCAATGATGGTGATAAACACAATTTTTCTGTGTTTTCTTTGGAACCTCTTAGCACAATTCATGTATATGATGATTATGAGTCTGATCCTTGGGAATGATATGAAGGTTTTGAAGGGTAATTACATATGCAACTAACATATTATTCATCACCAACAAATGAGCAACCCTTTTTTGATAAAAACCATGTGTATGAGAAGCAGATTATTCTTACAGTACATGCATAAATGATTAGTAGTCATCCCACATGTGGTTCTGGATATGAGGAGAAAACATTCAACCAAAAAATTATTTCATCAATCCTTTATCCACCTTTACATGTTGTGAACATAAAAAAACATCTGAGAAATGATGAAATAAAGGAGGTAATGTTTTATCAGTTTAGTATGCCTTGCCAGTAGTTTCATGACCCTGTCAATGAATAAATGGAGTTGCACTTTTCAAATGCTTTGGAGCCTGCAAATTTTACCATTTTTTCAGTATTTGGAGGTTATATTGGTGATCCTAAGGATGTATTTAGTCATTTGTCACACTTTAATTTCTTCTTATGGATAATTTGTAGTGAAGAGAAGAATTATGTTACCAAACTGTTTGAGTGGTTATGGTGGAAGTTTGTTTTCACCTAAGAAAATTGTAAAAGTCGGTTAGAGTAGGGTCATGTATATAAATAAGATCATTTTCAAGAATTTCAATTTTCATTTTTCTTTAGTTATTTGAATAAGACTCGACCGTCCTAATGGATAAGGCACTGGAACTGCATGATTCTTGGAGCCTCACAGGGAGGTCTCCATCCCCTGTGGAGCTATATTTTAACACATAAGATTGATCATGTAAAGGAGGTTTTATGGTTTTCAGAGCCTATATTTAACCATATCTCCAGGTATTATTTCATACCATCAACTAACATCATCCTCGGAGTGTGCAAACTATATTTGAGTTGCCACTACAAACTGGTGTTGCAAACTAGTTAAGGAAGATGGTTGGAGGTTAGGTAGCTTGGAGGCATCTGAGTGAAAATCTAAAATTACCATCATCAACCTCATATACATAAGGTACTCCATCATATTGTTTGTCTTTTTTGGAGGTTAGGAAGGGTTTGGCTACTTGATTTTCCTTTGGCGTTGCAAACTAGCTCATGCGCTACAAAATGCGCTACATAATTTCTTGTACCAGTGGATTTTACAGATTTGATCCTAAATCCAAAAAGATGATGTGCGTTTATCTAAATTTTTTTGTGGAGGAAGTTGATACCCTTTTCGAATTGCTGACCAAATTTCATCCTGACCCAGTTTGTCATTTGAGAGAAATAATTATAACGCTAGTGCGCTACAAAATGTGCTGCAAATTATTTGTTTTGCATAGTTGTTGGATATTCGCCTTGTTGGGAGGTTTCCACCAGTCAAGGAGGGTTCAAATGAATTCTAATGGATGATTTATATGTCAAGGGACACTTGCACCTAATTTTGATCTCCATTAAAGTCCTCATGCAGTGAGCTAGAAACAATTTATTAATGACTTCCAATAATTTCGTGAAAATTAGCAGTTTGTTGGATTTTTGTCTCTTTGACTATTGACACCCAGCTCCAAGGCCTAGAATACAATAAAAGAGATGGGATTCAACCTCCTAAAGATATTTTGATGTTATTTTATATTTAAGAGAGGATGGAGCTCTTGGAGAGGGGTTCGATTCATGAGGCAAGAGAGGCTAGAGAGAGTAGGAGCAACCGGTTTCCCTATCTATGTTCATTTGCAAACCTAAGGGCATTTTATGATTGTAATCATTAATTATATTGAAGACTCATCATATCTGTGATTTTCAAATTGTAATTATTTTGTTTTATATATCTTCTTATTTGAATATATTTCATATTTTAGGATCAAAGGTTTCCAATGATTTATGGATCCCTAAGTAGTAGAGGATCTGTTGTAATTTTTCCCATTAGTGATTGTTTTATTCAAGAATTTGTTTATTTATTAAAATGAGAGGATATTTTTTTAGTGAAAATTCTATCTTATGTTTTCCTTCTTCATTCTTCCATCTATCATCATATAATTTTTATTTATTTATTTATTTTTTATTTATTTTATTTTTTTTCTATTGAGCAACTTTAGTGCCTTTGATGACTACAATTTTTATTACTCCATTGCCCATTGGTGTAGTCTACTGATTTGTAGGTTTCTTCCCTCTCCCTTTCTTTCTCCATATTTTTTATCCACCTATTCAAACCAAAATGTATCTTTTACATTCTTATGGGTGTTGAGCTTACACTTCAGAAGTCCAAGTGTGGCTTTCAATGCTAACATTCTTGGCGTTGTTGTCGAGGATGAAGTTGAATATCTTCCCTGGGTTGTATGACAAATATTACAACCATTTCTTGATGGTGAACAAGGATTGGAGACAGAAAAGACTACATATTTTTCCCAATGATTCCACTCTATGAAGAACTAAGATGTCAAAGGCTATGGAGGCTATCTTGGGAAGGATAGTTGCTCCCCTAAATTTTTCAGCCATCTCTGGTTTTCCAAATCCAGTGCCTCATCTATCAGAATGGGGAGATTTACTGCCTATATTCAAAGAAGAAAAGGATGATGATCTTGTTAAGATTCTCATTGATTTTCATCAATTCATGGAGTAGTTGAACTTGCATCAGGAGGATGTCTTAATGAAAATGTTTATGTTCTCCCCGCAGGATGATGCCAAAGACTGGTAATTTTTTCTCCCTCCTGCAAGCATATCCACCTTGAGAGAATTCCATGTTGCTTTCAATTTGCATTTTAAAATCTATTACTCCTCTAAGTTTCTTTTTGATGAATTTTGTGAGGAATATGAGAAAAGTGTTCAAGCTGCATTAATTTTCCCTCCTGACTGTGAAGTTGAAGAAGATAACCTAGTCAAGGGAATTAGTGAAGGATCAATGCTTTCTTCTTCTTATTCCTCTATATTGGATGCAGATTTAAATGATAGTTCTAATAATAAAAATACAGTAGACATTTCTCCTAACTATGAAGCTGATAAAAATGATAAGTTAGATTAAAAAAAATAAAAAATTTACTATTTGTTTTTTCCTAGCTTTTCATAATTGAAGGCATATTTTGTTTTCTTCTCTTATGAAGAAAATGAAGAGGACATGTTTTTTCTTGAAACATATATATTTAGAATACCTTCTTATGATGAAGAATTTGTTTCAAATATTGACCAAAAACATCCTTTTTTTGATGAATATATCACTGATGGTGATGAACATAATTTTTCTATGTTTTCTTTGGAACCTCTTAGCACAATTCCTGTATATGATGATTATGAGTCTGATTCTTGGGAATGCTATATAGGTGTTGAAGGGGAATTACATATGAATCTGATATCGTATCCATAACCAACAAATGAGAAGCCATGTTTTGATAAAAACCATGTGTATGAGAAGCAGATTGTTCCTACAGTACATGCAGAAATGATTAGCAGTCAACCCACAAGTGGTTTTGAAGATGATGAGAAACCATTCAACCAATAAATTATTTCAGTGGTCCTTTATCCACCTATACATGCTGAGAAAATAAAACAACATTTGAGAAATGATGAAACAAAGGAGGTAACATTTTTTTAGTTTAGTATGCCTTTCCAACAATTTCATGACCCTATCAATGAATACATGGAGTTTCACTTTTCAAATTCTTTGGAGCCTCCAGATTTTATCATTTTGTCAGCATTTGGAGGTTATTTTGGTGATCCTAAGGATGCATTTAGTCAGTTTTCACACTTTTATTTCTTCTTATGGATAATTTGTAGTGAAGAGAAGAATTATGTTACCAAACAATTTGAGTGGCTATGGTGGAGGTTTGTTTTCACCTAAGAAAATTCTAAAAGTCAGTTAGAGTAGGGTCATGTATATAAATAACCTTCTGTTCAATAATTTCAGTTTTTTAGTTTTCTTTAGTTACTTGAATAAGACTCCACCAGCCCAATGGATAAGGCACTAGAACTACATGATTCTTGGAGCCTCACGGGGAGGTCTCCATCCCCTGTGGAGCCATATGTTAACACATAAGATTGATCATGTAAAGGAGGATTTATGGTTTTGAGAGCCTAAATTTAACCATATCTCTAGTTATTATGTCATACCATCAACTAAAAACCTCCTCAGAGTTTGCAAACTATATTTGATTTGGTGTTGTGAACTAGTTAAGAAAGAGGGTTGGAGGTTAGGTAGCTTGCAGGCATCTTAGTGCAAATCTGAAATTACCATCATCAACATCATCGCCATCAGGTAATCCATGAGATTTTTTGTCTTGTTTGGAGTTCAGGAAGGGTTTTTCTACTTGATTTTACTTTGGCACTGTGAACTGGTTCAAGTGTTGCGAATTGAGACAGGTGCTATGAAATGCGCTACAAAATTGCATGTAGCAGCTGCTTTTACAGATTTGATCATAAATCCAAAATGGTGATGTGGGTTTCTTTGAAATTTTTTGTGGAGGAAGATGATATAATTGTTGACTTTCTGACCAAATTTTAGCCTCACCCATTTTGGAATTTGAGAGAAACAATTAAAACATGAGTGCGCTACGAAATGTGATGCAAATTCTCTATTGTGCATAGTTGTTGCATATTCGCCTTGTTGGGAGGTTGTCACTTGTCAAGGAGGATTCAAATGACTTCTCATGGATTAGTTAGATGTCAAGGGACATATCCATCTAAGTTTTAGCTCCATTAAATATCTTATACAATGAGTTGGAAACAATTTATTAATGACTTCTAACAATTTGCTGAAAATTAGTAGTTTATTGGATTTTTGTCTCTTTGACTATTGCCACCTGGCTCCAAGGCCTAGAATCCAATGAAAGAGATGGGATTCGACCTCCTAATGATATTTTAATGCTATTTTATATTTAATATACGAGGGATATCTTGGAGAGGGGTTGGATTCATGATCCAATATAGGCTAGAGAGAGTAGGAGCATGAAGTTTCCCTGTGTGTGTTCATTTGTAAGCTTGAGGGCATTTTATAATTGTAATCATTACTATTATTGAAGACTCATGAGAGCTGTGATTTTCATATTTTAATTCTTTTTTTATATATATATTCTTATTTGAATATATTTCATATTGAAAGATCAATGGATGCTAATGATTTAGGGATCCCTAAGAAGCAGAGGATCTGTTGTAATTTTTCCCATCAGTCATTGTTTTATTCAAGTATTTGTTGATTTATTAAACTGAGAGAATATATGTTTAGTGAACATTATATCTTATGTTTTCCTTCTTCATTCTTCCATATATCAACATATAATCTTGTTTTCTGTTGAGCACCTTTAGTTCCTTTGATGAGTAGAATGTTTATGAATCCATTGCCCATTGGTCTAGCCTACCGATCTGTAGTTTGTTGTGTTGGATAATGTTGTCATTGATGCCAATGGTTTGATTATGTGGTATATTGTTGGATCATACATCATTGATGCAAATGGTTTTGTTTGATTGATGTCATTGATTGATGCCAAGTAATTGATTGATTGATGATTGATGATTGATGAACAATGAATATGCATTGATGAGAATGATATATGTCCAAGTGGAAACCAATTGATAAATATAGATCAATGATATGATTCCCTTGATGAGAATGATAGATGTCCAAGTGGAAACCAATTGATAAATATGGATCATTGATATGATGCATTGATGAATATGGATCAATGAGTTTTCATTGATACATGATGCATAGTTTATATATATGATGTAGTGGTGAATCGATGCAAAGATGAATCATTATTGTCTTATCATGGTTGATAAGGTGCACAAATGGATGAACTCCAAAGTGGTCCCCTTATGGTGAAATCTCTCATGGGAAGATGCTTTACGGATTGATTTGTCCTAGGATAACAGTTGGAGGACCCATGCTTGTATGTGGAATAATGAGATGAATATCAATGAAGTTGTTGGTGAAAATATCCTAGATGGATAATGTTTGTCATGCCATTTCCGATGGTATTTGGAATGTTACATAACTCCTCATGGTTTGAGAGTTATGGCCTTATGAAGTTGGAGGACCCCCATATGAAGGCTTGAAGCCCCCAAGGTCAAAGAAGTAAAAGTGCTTGAAAAGAAGAAATCATTATTTAAATGATAAAGTAAAGTGACAAAATGAAGATGAATTATTTAAATGATAAAGTACAGTGACGAAATCAAGAAAGATTATTTAAATAATAAAATGAAGTGACAAAATCAAGAAGGAATATTTAAATGATAAAGTATTGGAGAACCTTATATTCATGGAAAGTGGTTAATCCTAAAATAAGGAAAATAGGTTAAGTGACCTAGAAATGGGTTAAGTAACCTAAAAATGGGTTAAGTGACCTAGAAGATGAAAGTATAAATAAGAAGCTAGGATCTCTTGTAAAATGTACATTTTGGTGAGAATCATTTTTGTGGATCAATGGAGAGATTCTTGTGAATATCTTGTGGAGTATTGATGGAGAGCTTCTTGTGAGAGCATCCTATTGGTGTGGATCTCTTGAGCATAATTGAAGATCTATTCTGAGGAAGAGAGCGAGAGGAGGATCTCATGGACACATCAAAGTTTCGGCAATGTTAGAGATATTGATGGCAAAAGTCTCGGATTCACAGAAAACCCTATTTTATGATGTCCACGTGGGTTGTCTATGTATAGGGTGCGTGTACACGTGGCCTGGTTGTGTATAGGGTGAGTATAGACCTGGGTTGATTGTGTACATGGAACGTGGAGTGGATAAAATCATGGATATTTGTGTTTGAGCTGGTGCCAAGCTCTTGGATGATGAGGCAGGTTCCAGATCTGCATTCTATGGCCTCAGATCTATCACTGAGACATTGGTATGGTTACATTATTGTCTTGATGGATACTATTATTTGATGTGTTGTGAATTATTAGGGCATTCTTGGTATGGCTTCTATGATGTGGTTTAGTTTGGTTGATTTGGTTGATGGAGTGAGCAACACTCTTGTGACTCAATAGTGACATGATTGCTATGGTACACCAGTTGTTTATACATGATTGAGATAGCATTCATATTGATTTGTAGTGGAGAATGAGAAACATATTGGAGATCTTGGATGTGTTGTGAGTAGTTGTGGCTCAGTTTGGATAGTGGAATATAGAAGAGAAAGTGATTGTAGGTTGGAAAGGATCTGAGCATGTGAAGAAAAGAAAAACCCTAGTTGCTTATAAGTATACGCTTGTTGCATTATACATTGGTCACGTTCACATGCGGGCTGTAGTGAGCCATGGTGCGTACACATGTGGGCTGCACTACTGACAGGTCGTGTACCAATTAACAGATTGATATCTGTTGAGGATTGTTGCCTCATCTCAGTTGGTGTTGAGGGTGTAAGTTGAGTCTTGCATTATAGAGCAGGTGCTCTTACTGAGTTGTACTCTATTCCATTGTTGTTGATAAACCCCAAGGATTGTAGTCTGTAATAAAAAGAAAATTGTACATACATCTTGTGTTCTTTGTGTTCATTGTGGTGATGACCTGTTGATGATATATTGTTGATATATGTTTCTAATATGTGCTCACATATAACTAGTTATAAATGACAACAATGGGTAATGAATAAATGTTGAATGCTAATTGATGAGTTTTTGTGCAAGAGGGAAGTTTTGGGAAAAAGATCCCCACACTCATTTACCCCCCCCACTAAGTGTGGTAGGTGTGTCCAAAAATTGGTATTAGAGCAGGCCTTCACTACAAGCCTTAACAAGATTGAAGGAGATCCATAGACACAGAAATGGATGATGAAGCTCCAATCCTTGATGAGGAAAACTATTCTACTTGGAGAATAGATATGAAAGTGTATTTGAAGACAATGGGAGCAACTATTTGGAAGGAGACCATCAGTGGATATGTTCCATTGAAGAACAAGTCAAAGTTTTCATCTCAAAGGGAAGGAAAGAAGAATGATGCATTGGCTCTCAAGACCATTCTTAGTGGACTCTCAAGCCCTATCAAAGAGAGCATGGGACAATGCACTTCCACCAATGATCTATGGCTAAAGCTAGAGGAGACATATCAAAGCAAGGAAGAGAAAGAAGAAATTGAAGACCACTCCATCAAGATCATCAAAGGTAAAGAATCATCAAAAACTCTTGAATGCATTATTTCTAAATGTGATTTTGAAAACATTTCAAGTGAAGATAAAGAATCAAGTGATAATAGCACAAAGAAAGATCTTGAAGATGAAGGCAAAGAATTATGTGTTGATGTTGGCAAAAAGGAAGAAAGTGAAGATACTTCAAATGAAGGTAAAGAACACTCAAAAATCCTTGATTGCAATGATGATGATGAATTTCTCTACAAGTGAAGAAGAAGATGTAGAAACAATTTGTGTAAAGTTTGATGGTATTTATCCCATGAAAAGAATAGAAGGAAATTTATTAAAAAATCAAAAGGAAATTGAAGAGGGTTTATATAGATATATAAGTGATCATTATTATATAGACTATAACTATTCTTTGGATAACACTAAGAAGTTTCTTAGGAGAAGTCTAAGGAACATCTTGAAGTTAAAATAAATGATCAAGGAACAAGAAGAGAGCAATAAGACTCAATTAGAAGAAAAGGAAGAAGAGATCACAAGACTAAAATATGGAAAAGAAGATATGAATGTAGAAGAAGAGATAAGCAAAAGTTTTGAAACTATTGTCCATCTCAAGACCCAAATTGAAGAAGCCAAAAGAATAGAGGAAATATTGAAGAATCAAATAAATGAAAAGGAAGAGTCATGTTGTAAGTTAGAAGCTGAAATTGTTGACCTTAGAAAGAAGGTAGAGAAGTCAAACAAATTCTTGAATAGCACAAGAATCTTGGATGAGATATTGGAAAGTCAAAGACCACCATGTGATAAATCAGGTATTGGATACAAATGAAAAGATGCACATGCTAAAGAAAGCACCTCAAAGAAGCATGAGATAAGTCCATAAAAGAAAGAAGACAATGTTGCAAAGAAACCATCTACACAAGGCAAATAAAATTTCAAAAGAACAAGGAAAGAAATACATCAAGAAGCCATTCTTGGGACACCAAAGCAAAGGTATGGAAGTGTTTTTCATGGGTATTGTTATTCATGTAATGGATATGGTCACAAATATTTTGAGTGTAGATATTATGAAAGAAGATATAATGGAAGAATCTATAACACCATGAGGTGTTGGAGATGTGATCAAGTAGAAAACATTGATGTTCATTGTAACTCCATGAGATGCTATAGCTGTAGTGGATTTGGCCACAAATCCCAAGAGTGTTGGAACACAAGAAGAAATTCCATGATGAGGACTTCACATAGCATGGCTAGAAGAAGGAATGAAGTAAGAAAGGGAGACATGTTTGAAAAGATGGATGCTCAGAGCTCAAGTTCTAAGGAAAAGGGTCATCTACAGAAGTGGGTGAAGAAGACAGAGTAGCCAGATCAGAATGAAAGATTGAAGGGAAGTTCAAAAGTGTCATCTACTAAGGCACATGCAGGTAACAGTGGCGACAGTCATGTGTACACGCATGCTGACCTTGAATAGGTCGCGTACACACGCACTCATTTGTGTAGAAGGCTGCATGTATGTTGAAAAGCCTCGGGAAAAAGGCAATGCACATGGCTTGGAGTTTGATGTGATGGTATAACTCTATATTCCAGGGTCTGGCATTGTTTATTGCAGGTTCTGACACTGTTTGTTGTAGGTTTTCATGGTGAGATCACACAATGGTATAATAAAAATAAATATTGGGTGCATGGAACTAACCCGAGAGTATGGATTGATGTTGATCTACTAGGATTAATCATTTTGTGATGATGGTGGTGTACATGGCTGGTATATCCTATGATGTATTATTGGAAGCATATGTTGATATCATGGTGCATGCATTTTTCATATGGATCGGGCTACATGTTGAAACATATGGTTGGATGATTGGCACATGTTTTATGGAGGACTTGGCATACATGTATGGGACTCATAATTTTGTGGTGTTGGTGCATAGTAGTACACTCATATATGGTATTACTTGATTTTTCACAACATTGGTATTTGTTTGATACATGATTGTGGAACTTGGTTCATGATGGAGATGTATCATGAGTGATATGATACATTGATTGGCATGTTGGTAGATGCACATGGTTGGAATATTGGTGGATGTACATGTTTGGCATAATTGGTAGATGCACATGTTGGCATATTGGTAGATGCACATGTTGGCATATGGTGGATACATTTCATGGATTATATCTTTTGGCACATTGTTGATGTACATGGTTGATGTACATGGGTGTTGTGCATGGTGGGCACATTTTGGTACATGATGCACTTGGTGGATATATTGTTCATGATTCTCTATTTCATTGTTGACATATATTTTGTTTCATGATGAAGGGTATAGCACAAGTTTGATGCATGAACAGGTCCAAGGGTCGTCATATGATAGCATATTGTTCATCTTGCAGAGAAGATAGGGGGAGACATACCCTTAGGGGGAGTCATTCTTCTTCCCATGATTCTAGGAGGAGATATATATCAGATACATACCTAGAAAAGAGACCTATATTTGAAGAAAGAGCACAGAGGCATAATTCCAGGGGGAGCGATGGTCATAGGGGGAGTATGTTCGATGTATTTTTAGCATTACATCATATTGATATCCCTTGTTCAAAGGGGGAGAGATTATACAGTGGCAACAAGATAGGGGGAGCAGCCCCAAGAGGAGAATGGCCCTTTGCCATTGATGTCAAAGGGGGAGAGATAATCACATTGATGTGATTGATGTCTATTGATGGGAGAGATTGATGTAGAGAGATAGTCACATTGACTATTGATGAAGTGCATGCCTTGTCTACATGTTGACATCAATAATTGGTAATTGGAGTTGACATCAATGTTTGTATTGCCATCAATTCCAAAGGGGGAGATTGTTGGATCATGTTGTCATTGATGTGAATGGTTTGATTATGTGGGATATTGTTGGATCATACATCATTGATGCAAATGGTTTGGTTTGATTGATGTCATTGATTGATGCCAAGTAATTGATTAATTGATGATTGATGATTGATGAACAATGAATATGCATTGATGAGAATTATAGATGTCCAAGTGGAAACCAATTGATAAATATGGATCATTGATATGATGCATTGATGAATATGGATCAATGATTTGTCATTGATACATGATGCATAGTTTATATATATGATGCAGTGGTGAATTGATGCAAAGATAAATCATTATTGTCTTATCATGGTTGATAAGGTGCACAAATGGATGAACTTCAAAGTAGTCCCCTTATGGTGAAAGCCCTCACGGGAAGACACTTTATGGATTGAGTTATCCTAGGAGAACAGTTGGAGGACCCATGCTTGTATGTGGAATAATGAGATGAAGATTAATGAAGTTGTTGGTGAAAATATCCTAGATGGATAGTGCTTGTCATGCCATTTCCAGTGGTATGTGGAATGTCACATAACTCCTCACAGTTTGAGAGTTATGGCCTTATGAAGTTAGAGGACCCCCATATGAACGCTTGAAGCCCCCAAGGTCAAAGAAGTAAAAGTTATTGAAAAGAAGAAATCATTATTTAAATGATAAGGTAAAGTGACAAAATCAAGATGGATTATTTAAATGATAAAGTAAAGTGACAAAATCAAGAAAGATTATTTAAATGATAAAATGAAGTGACAAAATCAAGAAGGAATATTTAAATGATAAAGTATTGGAGAACTTTCTATTCATGGAAAGTGGTTAACCC
>ML792739.1:462110-475905 GCA_009831015.1 Picea engelmannii
TTCATGGAAAGTGGTTAACCCTAAAATAAGGAAAATAGGTTAAGTGACCTAGAAATGGGTTAAGTAACCTAAAAATGGGTTAAGTGACCTAGAATATGAAAGTATAAATAAGAAGCTAGGATCTCTTGTAAAATGTACATTTTGGTGAGAATCCTTTTTGTGGATCAATGGAGAGCTTCTTGTGAATATCTTGTGGAGAATTGATGGAGAGATTCTTGTGAGAGAATCCTATTGGTGTGAATCTATTGAGCATGATTGATAATCTATTATGAGGAAGAGAGCGAGAGGAGGATCTCATGGATGCATCAAAGTTTCGGCAATGTTGGAGATCTTGGCGGAAAAAGTCTCGGATTCACAAAAAACTCTATTTTCTGATGTCCACGCAGGTTGTTTGTGTATAGGATGCATGTACACATGGGATGGTTGTGTATAGGGTGAGTGTACACATGGGATGACTATGTACAGGGAGCGTGGAGTGGATAAAATCATGGAGATATGTGTTTGAGCTGGTGCCAAGCTCTTGGATGATGAGGCAAGTTCCAGATCTACATTCTATGGCCTCAGATCTATCACTGAGACACTGTTATGGTTACATTATTGTCTTGATGGATACTATTGTTTGATGTGTTGTGAATGCTTAGGGAATTCTTGGTATGTCTTCTATGATGTGGTTCAGTTTGGTTGATTTGGTTGATGGAGTGAGAAACACTCTTGTGACTCAGTAGTGACATGATTGCTATGGTACACTAGTTGTTTATACATGATTGAGATAACATTCATATTGATTTGTTGTGGAGAATGAGAAAGCTATTGGGGATCTTGGATGTGTTGTGACTGGTTGTGGGTCAGTTTGGACAGTAGAAGATAGAAGAGAAAGTGATTGCAGGTTGTAGAGGATCTGAGCATGTGAAGAAAAGAAAAACCCTAGTTTCTTAGAATCATATGCTTGTTGCATTATACATTGTGCACGTTCACATGTGGGTTGTAGTGAGCCATGACATGTGCACACGTAGGATGCACTACTGACAGGTCACGTACCTATTGATAGATTGATATCTGTTGAGGATTTTTTCCTCATCTCAGTTGGTGATGAGGGTGTAAGATGAGTCTTGCATTATAGAGCATGTGCTCTTACTAGCATGTACTCTATTCAGTTGTTGTTGATAAATACCAAGGATTGTAGTCCGTAATAAAAATAAAATTGTACATACATCTTGTGTTCTTTGTGTTCATTGTGGTGATGACTTGTTGATGATATATTGTTGATATATGTATATGATATGTCCTCACATCTAACTGGTCATAAATGACAACAATGGGTAATGAATAAATGTTGAATGCTAATTGATGAGTTTTTGTGCAAGAGGGAAGTTTTGGGAAAAAGAGCCCCACACTAATTCACCCCCCCTCTAAGTGTGGTAGGTGTGTCCAACATGTTTCCCTCTCCATTTCTTTCTCCATATTGTTGATCCACCTATTCAAACCAAAAATTATATTTTACATTCTGATGGGTGTTGATATTACACTTTAGCAATCAAAGTGTGACTTTTAGTGCTAACACCCTCCATGGTGAAAGAAAAGAAAAATGATGGAGTATAAGATTCTATAAATTTGTTGCTTGAGAAATCTCTCACGCGATAGAGGGACAAAATGATGGAGAATTTTTCCCACATTCTTCAACGCCTATCGATAATATCAGGCACGTCTTCATCAAGCGACCACTTTGGATGAACCTATCCCTTCAAGTTAAAATTCAATTTTGATATTCCCTTATTTTAAGGTCAGAGAGATGTGGATTCCATAGAAAAATGGTTGAATCTACTAGAAGGTTATCTCTATGTTTACAATTTTCCCGACAGGGAAAATATCACCTTTGGACTCCTTAAGGCTCTCGTCCATGTCAAACATATGTGGGAAACTTACTGGGAGAAACGTTCCATAGAGGAATCTGGAATATATGGGGTCTAGCGCACTTGATATTTTTTTGTGGAAGCAGTCAAGGAACAATATTACCCTATTGGTAACTATGATGACAAATACATGAGATGGACCCCAACGCTGCAATAAAGGAGCCAAACGGTGCCATAGTTAACAAATAATTTCCATACCTTGCGGACCAAGTTGGGTATCAAAGACTCTGAGAAACATTTGGTTATGAAATACAACATGGCTCTACATAGGTACATCCAAACTGAAATGGATTTTCTAGACATATCATCAGTAGGAGCTACCTATCGATATGTTGTCAAAATCGAACAGAAATTTAAGCACCATAACAAATGAGAGTTTGGGTCTGCAAATCCTCAACAACCAAAGTATGATAAAGACAACCCTAACAAATATCCTCCCAAAAACTAGTCCAATCCACATGAAAAGAATGTCCATGAGAAGATGAATAAGGACACTTGAAATTGGTGTGAATTCTGCAAAACCCTTGGTGCAACAATGATGAATGTCACTCAAAAAAATCATTGGTTGCCAAGATCAAACAAAAGGATCTGGACCCCGATTCAGAATCTTATTAAGAAAATAATGGGAGAAGAAAGATCATCTACGAAGACCCCACTATTGTTTTCGTGACTGCAACAATTCAAACAGAAGAACCAATAGATCCTGAAGAGGGGGAGCACCTCTTTCATTCACAAATGTGGGTGAATGGGACCCCGTTGCATTTCATTGCTGATAGAGAAAGCCAGAAGAAACTCATCTTAGTAGAGGTCATCAAAAAATTGGCATTGTCGACAACATCACACCCGCAACCATACAACATTGTGTGTCTTCACGGGGGAAGATATATCCATTTCAGTCAACAATATCGATTGTCATATGGAATCCATCCCTTCAAGGATGAGGTATTATGTGGTGTTTCCCTGCTGGATGTCTGCGATGTTATTTTGGGATAGCCATATATGTGGAAGCCCCGTGTTATTTATGAGTCTTGACCCTGTAGTGTCATTGTTAATCTAGGGGGTCATCTCTACAGAATAACAGAGGTAGTTCCAACTACTTTCCCACCTAAACAGTGTCACAATGTAGTATCTCATACTACAAAATTCATCTTCTTCACAATCTTTTCAAAAGGTGAACAAAAAGACACTACAACCACTGCAGCCTTAGTCCAAGCACCTTATATACAAAAGAAGTAGGTATTCAATATTGAATCGGATAAAGAATATTCATTTTTCATACAATCATCTCATCAGGTTCTCAACAACCTCCCACAAACCAGGTAGCACAACTTCTCCAGCAAGGTAAGAAGCTCACTAAGGTTCAAATTTAGTAAGCGCTTTCCCCTCTCCCCAGCCAAGAACTGAATGAAATGGAGACCATTACTTCCTAAGGAGGGATGATTGATACAGGTGAATATCAATGGCCACCTACCTATTCCAACTGGCTCAAAACAATTTGTTGGAAACTTATTATTTTTAGTCATTTTTCAATTCCTAAACATTCGAGGCCATTTTGAGGGCCTAAACAATGAGTTTTCAACATAGGGCACCTCAATGAAATCCAAAGGCTCTAATTGACCCCCCAAAATTATTTTCCTCGTCGATACCTTTCCACAGAGCTATTGTTCACCCCAAACAAAGATCGTATGCCAAAGTGATGCCCCCAGGAAGCTGATACACCAAACTACCCAAAACAGGGTCCACCAAATTGTTGGATTTTCATATTCCGAGGTTAGGGTTTTGTATTTTCTTTATGTTAAAAAACTCCTTTAGAGCCTCATTGTAACAATCATCTTCTTGTGAATGAACGTATCCATCACATCTCTTCTCAGAGATAAGTTACCACCATTCTAGCGAGTCTTTCAGTTTGTATTTCTACAGTTTTGTACATTTTGCTCATTAATAGAAATTGTGTATTACTGTATATATGTGCCTTTTGTAATATATCCGATATATATTTATTATATTGTAGGCTCTCTTGCAATATCTCTATATATTTCTGTGTTATATATCTGTTCTCATTTTGTGTCAAAGATAATCTGGATCAGTGGTATCGTAGTAGGTTGCTCTTGATCATTTTTCAGTGCATGTCATCGATGAGGTCTGAGTATAAAAGGTTGGATCTTGAGCTTGTCTCTCTTGATGATAATATCTCTCGCATGTCCAAGAAACCCTCCATAGAAGAAGAAAAGAAAAATGATGGAGAAGAAGATTCTATCAATCTGTTGCTTGAGCAAGCTCTGATGTGATAGAGGGATGAAATGATGAAGAATTTTCCCCACATCCTTCAATGCCTGCCAATAACAGCATGCACGTATTCATCAAGAAGCCACTTTGAAAGCACATATCCTTTCAAGGTACAAGTCAATTTTGATATTCTCGTATTTGAAGGTTAAATATATGCAGATGCCCTAAACAAATGATTAAATCTGCTAGAAGGTTATTTCTTTGTTCACAATTTTTTCTAACAGGGAAAATATCACCTTCGCACTCCTTAAGGCTCTCCCCCATGTAAAAGATTGGTGGAAAACATAATGGGAGAAAAGTTTCATAGAGGAGTTTGGAATATATGGGGTCGAGCGCACTTGGGATTTGTTTGTGGATGCAGTCAAGGAACAATATTACCATGTTGGTAGCTATGACAACTAATACATGAGATGGACCACATTTTAGAAAGAGAGGGGCCAAACAGTGCCAAATTTCACAAGTAATTTCCATACCTTGATCACCAAGATGGGTATCAAATAATTCGAGCAACATCTGGTTCTGAAATACCACGGGGATATGCATACGTACATACAAAACAAAATGGATTTCCTAGGCATCTCATCACTGGGATTTTCCTATCGATCCGCTGTCAAAATGAAGTAGAAATTAAGGCACCAAAACAAATGGGAGTTTGGGTCTATAAATCTGCAACAACCAAAGTATGATAAAGAAAACCCAAACAAACATCCTCCTAAAAGCCAGTCCAAGCCACATGAAAAGATGGGTCATGAGAATATGAAGGACATTGGAAAGTGGTGTGATTCCCACAAAACCCCTAGCACAACACTGATGAATATCGCTCAAAACAATCATCGGTGGTGGATATCAAAGAAAAGGAGTCGACCCTTGATTTAGAATCTGATTCAAAAAATAATGGGAGAAGATAGATCAATGATGTAGACCCCACTTCTACTGTCGTGATCGAAACAATTCAACTAGAAGGACTAGCATATACTGAAGAGGGTGAGCGCATCTTTCATTCATTGATGTGTGTGAAGGGAACCCCATTGCATTTCATTGTCGATAGCGAAAGCCAGAAGATCCTCATCTCAGCAGAGGTTGTAAAACAATTCGGATTGTCGATAACACCACACCTACAACCATACAATATTGGGTGGTTTTTCCAGGGATGAGATATATATGTCATCCAACAGTGTCAATTTCCATATGACATCCAACCTTTCAAGGATGAGGCATTATGTGATTTTGCCTCATTGGATGCCTATGATGTTCTTTAGGGACAACCATATATGTGGAAACACCATGTTATTTATGAGTCTCGACCCCATAGTGTCATTGTTACTTTAGGGGGTCATATTTTCAGAATACCATAGGTAGTTCCAACTATTGTCCCACCTAAACAGTTTCATAAGGTAGTATCTCATACTACAAAATTCAGCTTCTTCACAATTTGTTCAAAAGGTGAAAAATAGGAAATTGCAACCATTGAAGCCTCAGTCCAAGAACCTTCAATCCAACAGAAGAAGGTCCACAATATTTAAGAAAATAACAAATATTCCTTCTGCACATATTCATCTCATCAGGTTCTCAACAACCCCACACGAACCAAGCAACACAACTTCTCCAGCAAGGAAAGCAACTCACCAAGGTTCAGATTCAACAAGTGCTTTCCCCTCTCCCCCAGGAACTCAACGAAATGAAAGACATTTCTTCCTAAGGAGGGAGAATTGATCTAGGTGGATATCGGTGGACACCCACCTATTCCAAATGGATCAAAAGAGTTTGTTGGCAACTTACTATTTTTAGCATTTTTTTTATTCCTAAACTTTTGGGGCCATTTTGAGGGACTAAACAATGATTTTTCATGATCAGGCACCTACATGATAGTGTAAGGATTTTATTGATCCCAAAAAATGAAGCTCCTCATATATACCTTTGCAATGAGCTATCGTGCACCCAAAACAGAGATCGCATGCCAAAGTTACGCCCCTGAGAAGTTGATTCACCAAACTACTTGAAATGGGGTCCACAAAATTGTTGGCTTTTCATCGTCCATTGTTAGGGTTTTGGATTTTATTTATCTTAAAAAATTCCTTTGGAGCCTCATTGTAAAAAACATCTTCTTTTGAATGAGTGTATCCATCACATGTCTTCTTAGAGATAAGGTACAACCATTCTAGCGAGTCTTTCACTCTGTATTTCTACAATTTTGTACATTTTGCTCATTAATAAAAATTGTGTATTACTGTATATATGTTCCTATTGTTATATACCCGATATATCTATGTTATATTATTGGATATATTTCAATATATCTATATATTTTTGATTTATATCCCCGCTCTAATTTCGTGTCGAAAATAATCTGGATCAGGGTAGCAAGAGAGATAAGAGAGATGAAGATCCCATTAAATCCAGAAGCAAGACCTATTAGACAGAGGCCATACAAGTTGAATCCAATATACAAAGAGAATTTGAAGACATAAATTGACAAGATGTTAGAATATGTTGTTATAGAACATATAGAAGATTCAGAATGGATCGATCCTATGGTGGTGCAAGAAAAGAAGAAAGGAGGGATCAGGATTTGTGTAGATTTGAGAAAATTGAATGATGCTTTCCTACATGATCCTTTCTCTACCCCATTTACATATGACATTTTGGAGAATGTAGGGGGTCAAGAAGCTTATTCATTTACAGATGGATTTTCATGTTATCATCATATTAGGATCGCAACAAAATATAGACATAAGACAACATTTCTTACAGATTGGGGATCATTCCAGTATACAATTATCCCATTCAGATTGAAGAATGCACCAACCATTTTTTCAAGGGTAGTAGTAGAAAGTTTTAAGGACTTTATTCATAAGTTTTTTGAGGTTTACTTAGATGATTGGAAAGTTTTCATTTTGTTGAAGGATCATGTTGAATTATTAAAGATGATGTTGGATAGATGCAGATAGTGTCAGATATCATTTAACATTAGGAAATATATTGTCAGCACAAATTTTGGGATTTTGTTAGGACATGTGGTGTGTAAATAGGGTCTGTTGGTTGATCCTACTAAAATTGTTGTCATAGTTAAATTACCACCACCAAAGTTAGTGCACTAGTTGAAAAGTACATTGGTCCATACCAGATATTATAGGAAGTTTATAAGAATATATGCACAAATTATTGTGCCAATGGGGAAGTTGTTGAAGAAGAATACTAAGTACAATTGGAATGATGAATGCCATAAGAGCTTGAAAATTTTAAAGGAAAATATGGTTACTGTGCCAATTCTCGTTTTCTCGGATTGGTTAAATAAATTTCAAGTGCATGTGGATGCCTCTACAATTGCATTATGAGCATTATTAACCTAGTGAGGAGAAGGTGATATAGATCACCCTATTGCTTTTGCAATAATGAAGATATTAGATTTAGAGTAGAACTACAATACTATAGAAATAGAAGGTCTAGCTATGGTATATGCTTTGTAGAAATACAGACATTACCTGTTGGGACAACACTTTAATATGTTTAAAAAACATTCAGCTCTAAGATACTCAATTAATAAACTAGTGTTGGGGGGGAAGGATATGCAGATGGATATTATTATTTTAAGAATTTGACTTTGAAGTTGTGGTAAACCCTGGAAGATTGAATGCAGGAATGGATCACTTGTCCGAGATAACAAATGGAGAAGAGCCTAGTAACTTGGAAGATAAATTTCTCGATGCACAATTATTTTGAGTACAGATTGTAGATGAATATTTTGCTGACATTATTGAGTTTTTGAGTACAGGATTTTCACCAAGAGAATTTACTACTATGTAGAAGACATTTTTGGTGGTAAGAGTTGTAGATTATCAGATGATTACAGGTCACTTATACAAGCTTGGAGCAGATAACATCTTGAGGATATGTGTGATGGATCACATAAGACCCATCATTTTAATAGAAGGGCATGAAGGGATTGTAGGAAGACACTACTAAGGAAAATATAACACGCAGAAGGTAATGTGCAAAGGATTATGGTGGCCAACAGTTCATAAGGATTCAAAGGAATACTATCAGAAGTGTGATGTTTTTCAAAGAGTTGGGAAGCCATCTAAAAGGGATCAGATTCCACTAAGACCACATGCTACTTTACAAGTGTTCGATAAATGGGAAATAGATTTTAATCCACTAGCAAGAGGATTATAACATAGATATATTATCACAGAGACGAAATACTTGACCAAATAGGATGAGGCATCACTAGTGAAGGATTGTAGCAGAGATACTGCAACACTCTTTTTATTTGAGAATATAGTGACAAGGTTTGGATGCCCAATAATATTGATGAGTGATCAGGGGACTCACATCATCAATAGTACAATTGAGGAAATGATTGAATATTTTAAGATATACCGCCAAAAGAGTACTCCTTACCACCCTCAAGCAAATGAAATAGTGGAATCATTCAACAAGATTTTGGAGAATGCCTTAAAAAATATCTGTAATGTGAACATAGATGATTGTTATTTGAAAGTACCAGTAGTACTTTTGGCTTATAGGACTACCTACAAGAATCTAACAGGGTAGACACCCTTTAGGATGGTATATGAATAGGAAGAAGCAGTTCCTTTAGGTTATTTTATACCAATTTTGTGCATAGAAACAATCACATATATGATAGAAAGAGCCACAACACAAGAAATACTAACCCAATTGATGGAATTGGAAGAGGATAGAATCATAGCAAAATTTCATCAGGAGGTATAGAAAGAAAAAGATAAGGCGTTGCATGATAGACATATCAAGAAAAATACTTTTAAGGAAGGAGATCCAACTCTCCTCTATGATAGTAAATATTTTCATCACCTAGGGAAACTCACAATGCATTGGATAGGGCTATATCAGATAAAGACAATTAGAGATGGAGGTGTTGTATAGCTGTAAGACTTAGCAGAAAAGGAATTCCAAGGAATGGTGAATGGAAGTTGACTGAAATTGTATAGGGACAGTCGACCCACCAACTCTTATTCACTGCAATGCATAAAGTAAACTTGTACATATTGTAAATAGTAGGAGTTAAAAGAAGAAAAATAAGATAAAAAAAAAAAAATGAAGAAAAAATTATCCAAAAAGAAGTAATTAGGAGGAATAAGTGATAGATAGATAATTAAGGATGACAGTGCATAGAAGAAAGGAGTACATGGTGATGATAAATAAATATAATTCATGAGGAAATTACACATGTGCTAGAAAGGTAACACATTATCATATTACAACACACCAGAAAAGTGAAACAATCGGGAAACGAAAAAACTAGTCACCAAAAAAACGAGGCACGCAAGATATGAAGTGTGCATAGTAAGTTTGGAACATTTATGAAAGTTAATGAGATTTTCTTGAGAAGCCCGGGATCATTAATGAAAACACTTTACAAGATGAATTATGGTTTTAAAATCCTCATTATGAACTTGAGCTAACATAGAGATAAGTCGCGAGCAGTGAAGAACATCCAGGCGATTAACAGGAGAACAATAGGATCTCAGAATAAAAAAAATATAGAAACAAAATGATGATGCCACCAAAAGTCGAAGAACCAAGCTAGATGATGAGAAGAATCTATGAGAACAATAGATCGTCGCCAGAGTGAACAATAACGGTTGAGAACCATGAACAAATGGAAGGAGTGGTGGATGATGATGCCATTCCTTCCTCAGATCCGACAATCCCTACATTATTCGAAGAACAAACATAACAAATGCAAGTGGATCCACCAAGCACAACAATCGATCCAACCCATATGCATGAAACAACTTTTGATTAAGGTTGGTTTTCATTGATGTCAACCCTTAAAGAAAGCCCCGTAGCACAAAGGTTTGGGTAATGGACCCAATATTGTTTGATGTAAATATGACTCATTATTCTCTTGTCATGGTTGATAAGAAGTAAAGATGAATGAACTCCAAAGTGGTCCCCTTATGGTGAAAACCCTCACAAGAAGACAATTTGTGTAGTGAGAGAACCCATGTTAATTGTGGAATAATGAGATGAAGGACATTGAATTTGTCAGTGAAACTATCCTAGATGCATAGTGTTTGTCATGGCATTTTTGGTGGTATGTGGAACGTCACATAACTCCTCATGGTTAGAGAGTTATGACCATATGAAGTTGGAGAACCCCTCGTAAGTCTTATAGAAGCCCCCAAGGGTCAAAGTGCTTTGCAAAAGAAATTATTTTAAATGAAGAAGCCCTCAAATAAGGAAAGTGTAAAGCTACATGAAGATATAAATAATAGGAAAATCTCACTCATTAAACACACACTTTTACATATTGTATATCTATTTTCTTATGTAAAGCTTATTATAAATACTTGTGGATACATCTAAAGTGGCGAACGTCTGAGGCAACATGAAAGGTTGACGACGAAATTCTCAGATTTACAGAAAACTATATTTTATGAGGCGTACATAGGCTGTCTGTGTATAGGGTGAGTACATGTACACGGGATGTCTATGAATATGGTGCGTACATACACAGGTTGGTTGTGTATAGGGTGCATACATGTACGTGGGCTGTCTGTGAATAGGGTGCATACGTATGCGGGTTGGCTGTGTACAGGGTGAGTACTTTTTGGTAAAACCATGGAAACTTGAGAAGATGAATATGCATGGTTTCTAGATTATGAGATCAAGCTCCCAGGAAGGTCTAAATTGCTCAGATACATCATATCCATCCATTGGTTCAAAAGGTATGTCTTATTTCTATGAATAGTTGGATTTTGATGTATGCATGAGGAATGTCAATGGAGATTTGAGAATTCTCCCTAAATAGATTAGTGGCTACATGGGATCTTTTGTATAAGTCAGATATATAGAAATACAATGTTGGTATATTTATCATTGATACTTCTTGTTGAGGCACATCTTGTATTTCTTGGCATATGGCTAAGGGTTTTTATGGTACATGGTTGAGATATTGTATTAGTGTATGAGGATGCATGCACAGGGTATAGTTACATTCTGGATACAATGACAGGTTATAGATCTATGTGAAAAAATTCATAGAGGATCAAAAGTTTTCAAGTGAAAGGAAAACCTAGTTCTAGAAGGCATACGTAGGCTGCATAATAGTAAGGGCACGTACATATGTGGGCTACATCACTATAGGTTGCATACCTATTGTATTTTGTAGATACATGTTCAGTTCAAGTACAGATTGATTTCAGGGTGGTTGGATGGGGAAAGGACAGGTGGTTGTATCCATATTTTGGTTGTAGCCGGTGTACATAGGGGGTTGCAGCCTCCTTCTGGTTGTAGCTAGAGAATTGGGGAGTTGGAGCTTCCCTTAGTTTGTAGCCTATGAAACTAGGGGGTTGGAGCCTCCTTCTAGTTGTAGCTGGAAAACAAAGGAAGTTGGTGCTTCCAATGAATGTAATTCTTCAAGACATATAAGAAAAAGTATTTTGTGGTTTTATCTCGATTTGGGTTTCCACGTAAAACACTGGTGTATTGTGTATGTGTGTGGTTGTTCATTTATTATTGCTCATTATTGTATAATAATTATACATTGATATAAAACTTGGATTATTTGGTTAAAAAGGATATCATTGCGCTATTACCGATTCACCCCCCCCCTCTCAGTAATCCAACAACAACCCTACCCACAACAGAAGTAGACATGGAGAGGAATGATTTTGATAATCCGAGGGCTCAACCTAGCATAGAAAAAACATAGTAGGAATAAATACAAGTAGAACATATTACAATGCAACAAGAGTCTGGCGGAGAAGAAGAAGAGGAAGAGCACACATATCAGGACACAGGTCCTTCCAGTGTGCCAATAAATGGGAAAGGTAAACAACTGGCCCAGAGATCCCCATGCAAGCAGCCATAAATAACTATTGTCTTACCACGCGTACCAAAAGGGGTAATAGTTTTCATAGATTTACCTAGGCACATAGACAAATTGAGATATTCAGATCATGATATCAGAGATACAGATAAATTCCAAAAATTCATGCACTAGGTTTATTTAGAAAGTAAGGGCCTCATCACAGAGAGAGTTCCTATAATGGAACCAAAGAAATGGATACAGGGGTTATATAACATAGGTATCATGAACCTGTTGGAGATCCCCCACTTTGGTAGGGGAAAGGAAGTGAACAACTGTGTCAAGCAGTTGCTAGTAGTCATGCGTGGAGGAATATTGTGGTTGGATACACAAGTATATGGCCATTTATGTGGATTTGATAGATAAAATAATAGTACATCCAACCAATGGAGAAAAACCCACTTGATACCTAGACGATAAAACCAAGGAGAAGGCCTTGGTAGAGGAAATTAAATAGACATATGGTACAGAGATAGGATCCAGGCGGATCATCATAAACCAAATTGAGGAACAAACGACCAGATTAGCTACAAAACTAATGTCCTGCAAGCTTCTCAGAAAGTGTCTCAAGGAGGAAGTACTAGCAGGTGTCATAGAAGGATCCGCAGAGTGCACGAAGGACATTGTACTAAGTTGGAGCTTGTACTTGTTGAGTTCATTTATGGATGACTGCAAAAATGCACAGGATGTAGGAACAAAGTTCCATTAATCCTGGCTCATCATTTTGATCGCACTAGTGGGTTGGAAACACCCCAAGTACACTATGTTTCTGTAGAGAAATAGAAGGTTCCATGTAACAGAGCACGAGTCACTATGGCATAGCACAGTTGGAAAATATAGATAAGAAAATACCAGCATATTCAACACATATCTTGAAGAGATCCAAGAGAAGGTAGAAGAAACTTGGAGTATCCCTCCAGAGGTGGTGAAACATTATAAAACAATATCCAACTTTAAATATTCACGACATAACATATGGATTAAGGAGAAAAGGGATCCAACAAAGGAGTGGCTGCAGATGAGGTACTATTCCACAACATAAGAATTCAAGTAGGTGATGAAGTATTATCAAGACGACTAGAATATTTCAGTCGAGTAAGAAAAGGATAAGCAACCAATTAAAGATAAACAACCAATGGAAGCAGGTTCATCGCAATTGAAAAGTTCCCCAACTCATTAGAAAAGGAGCACAGCACATGAGAAAAATTCAATAGGAGGGAGCACAACATCAAAGAATAATCTTATCTCCAAGCCGATCACATAACAAAAATATCATGTAGCTCCCATTAATGGCTTGGCATAGAATAAAGACAACATCCCTGCAAAAAAGGGATAGGCAGGAGGGGACATACCAAATACCCAAGGTACAACACAACTAGCATAGTCACGGACACAAAAGAGATTGGTTGTATAGGTAGGTGGGTCGTGCAAGAATATGAAAGAACACAACGAAGCCCTTGAATACATGATAACATAAGATGATGTCGAACTAGTCATGGAAAGGGTACAAGACCACATCATGGACGAATATAGGAGGAAGAGGAACAAAGGGAAAGAATAATGTGGAAGTTGACAGAGGTCAGACACGTCTTATAGAAAATATGTTAAGCCCTAATATTGGCTTATTACCCCTTAATTAGGGCATATTATATTAGTAATGTTATTTTATTTATGTCGGCTTTAGGCCATTAGTTGTAATTATACCTCCTAGTCTCCTATATATACCAAGGAGACATTTTCATTT
>ML792739.1:486692-522258 GCA_009831015.1 Picea engelmannii
TTCAGTTAATGCAATATATGAATATGTCCCTTTCCCATAATGATGATGTCATCTTATTACATGATTCCTTGATCACATGTATAGACTAGGTATTGAATATATTAATGCCCTTGTTGTGATTGGTTTGTGTTGTTGTGATTGGATGACACAAGAGCATCAGAGCAGAGCGAGGAACAATAGAGATTAAAGGAGAGCGTTTATAAGGTATGAACACTATCCATTTCTCTTGGTTCGTTCAATAGTTAGATCTAGGGAAAGAGTAGTATTCTGTTACGGTTTGTTCCAGATCCAGGTGGATCTTGGGGAGATTGGTCTGTGTCCGCACTCACGAATTTATCCATAAACAAGAGCAATATTTTCTTATTCAACAACAGTGCGTTGTTCTAAAAGTACTCCATGTACTTGTACCAAAGCCTGGGTGGCTTGCGTTGTTTCTTCCTGTGCTCGTCGAAGGTGAGCTTCGACTGTATTGAATAAGCGATGGAGTTGAGCTGGTTCATCTCCTACTTCTGGTTCTCCTGGCATAGTGGAGATTGCACGACTGGACTATAGGGCCTATTGTACCCCTCAAAATTCAGTATCGATGTGGTCATACATATCTTCTTGCTTCGATTTTTGCTTCTCTGATATTTCCAACGAAGAATCATCTAGTGATGATATGAGGAATTTGAAGTCATCGGGGTTGAGGACGGTTTGTATCTTGGTCAAGGTGGCCTTCGATTTCTTCTGGGAGGAAGTTTTCAGAGGTGAACCTTTCCTCTTATTCAGGGGATTAGCCTCATCACCCTATTGTTTTTTGACCTCTTTGTCCTTCACTTCTTCAGTCTTCATGGATGTACTATCTAAATCCTAAACCTCTTCAGTCTTATTTGTCTTTCTAGGTATGGGTGTATCCTGCGTAGTTTTTGGGCTGTCGATGTCGGACAACTTTGCAGGGTCTGCTGGAATGAGGAGGTTTGTCGACCAGTCTTTGGTGATCTCCTCCAATTCCTCCTCCGTCATCTTGTAGTAGGACTGTAGCTATTTCTTGTGCTCATCGATGCACACTATGATATAAATGAAATGTCGATCAGCGTTGAACTTCATCAAAGGCCTGAATCAGTGTAAAGTGTTTGGCGTCATGCAAGGTTCAGACTGGATCTCTATATTTAGTTGATTGTAGTATGTGTCGAACATTGAATTTGACTTCCATTGCTTATTCATGTTACTTGAGTACCACAATGTACTAAACTTTGTGGCCAATGGTTCAAAAGGATTGATGTCTGGGAAGGTTGCATCTTCTAGCATCTCCCAAGCAATGAAAGTGATCATGATCAATAGCTAGCTAAAATGAAATTTGTACCCTTTATCCTGGGATTCTCTACAGTAGATTTCTAATTGGTTCACTAGGTACTTCACCCAGTTCATTTGAAGACCTTCTATGCAATTCCTTACGAGGTCAACTACAAAACTGATGACTTGGGTGGGTTGGTTCTTGCATACTAACTTCCCTGTGATCAACTAAAAGGTGAGGCACACTGTGCTATTTTGAATAGAAACTATCTTTTAGCCTCATGTGCCCTTCTTGACATCACCATAGGTTTCCTTGATCCTTTGGGCTAGAGCGCGATCCATGGTTTTTCCAAGATATAAATACCGTGGGTCGGGTCCTTGCATACTCAAACCCATGATCTGATTGATCAAGGTCGGATCTATTGTGATACGATGGTTTATCCATAAATATCCTCCATGGTAACAAGACAATAGAAACTTGATACATTAATTCACCTCTTGGTGTCTTCCAAAGTGGGGAATTTTAATGATGTTGAGCAAAGTGGACTGCGCGAGGTTATGGGTTTGTTATTGGGGAATTACCTTTGAGTTTTTCCCTTTTGTTCTATTCAGATACTTATGTAGAGATAACATGTTGTAGAATTTGTGATCTCCGAGGTCGAAGTAACTAAACATTAGTGCTATGATATTATCTTGGTTTTCTCAAACTGCACGGATCCCCTTTGGTAGGTACACAGTGACCAAGGCATACTCGAAATCTCTAGGTACGCTTTCATGGTTTACAACACCGCTCAAAGGTGGTGTATAGGTGGGTAAGATAATTGGTATCAATTTAGCATTCACTAGATCATCCATGTGCTTAGTTCACTTCTCATCGGATGGTTGGGATGGTCCTTCTCTGTGAGTACTCGATGGTGATGCTTGCACTATTTTCATAGATGAAGCCTATACACCTACAAATAATTCTCTCTCTGACATGAGTCTTTCAATCATCAGGTCGAGGAGTACTTCTGTCACTGATTCTTTGACTGTTTTGAGCTCATCGGACATACGCGCTCATGAGTAATGATATCGGGTTCACAATTAACTTAGATGTTGTAATGAAAAAGATGACAAGAGTGTGATGATCACTGTGAAAAATAAACTTAGTCTGTGGGATCAAGTTCTCAATTGGAAAAACTATTCTCGTTGTTTGGCGTGGCGGGATAAGTAGGTAACTCGGAAATGGGTCACTTGCAATGGATATGAGGACTTTAATAACTATGTTTGGTCCATTATGACACAGTCCAACAGTCTGGTGGTGAAATGTAAATGCCTTTCTACCCATTCAGAGCGTTTCTCTAATAGTTATAATGTCCCTAACAGCTATATTTCTTCACCACGATGAAGTGTCATGCGTCATTGTTCTGATATCCCGATGAAGCTCCAATTTTGAAAATTTTCCTCCTGTGAGGTTCCCTCTGGAACCTTTTGCAAATTTTTGATTCTAGCTCTCTTATTTCTTAGTTTTCTAGCCTTCTTTCTAGTGAACTTCATCTCAGTATTCCTTTTCCCATTCGGATTCTTATTTTATGTTGACATAGTTACTTCACGTCGTTGAAATTATTTCTTAAGATTCAAGGGTAATACTTCTTCTTTATCTGGAGTAGATACTTCCGTCTTATGTGGTTCCTCTAATGTTCTTCCAGCTTCAACACCTGGGTTTCTAGTGTCAAATAACTTCGATATGTTCTCCTGTTCTTCAATCAAGTGTGTGATCCTTCTATTCATGAAATCTTTTAACTCTTGTTTCTTATGTTCCAAAACTTCTTCTTCTTCCTTTCATCTGGCCTGATCTCTGTCGATCCAAGGTTTTCCTAGTACAATGGTAAATGGGGCATTGTCCTCAATAAATTTAATGATCTCAAAATCTTCTTCTGTCAAAGTTCCATTGGCCTTCATAGGTATCTAAGCGAGCTTCCCACATAGATTTATCAAATTTCCTTTGAACAACCCTATTCCTCCTAATGAAGGAATCATAGCAGGATTCCCTATATCTTCCCAAGTTCTCTCTGTCATGATATTCACCTATGTTTTCTTATCTAGAACACAGTCAATGTCGAAGTCCCCTATTCTTGCTTCAATGTATTCTTTTTCTTTGAAGATCTCTGATAGTCTGATATGTCGGTGGTCATTCAAGGTTTCTTTCATATGTAGAAATACTTTCTTTGATTCTTTCTAGGGTTCTACTATTTCTGGATCCACCTTAGGGTTTTCTTGATTCAGGTTCATTCCTTCCAACTTAGCAATCATTCTAGAGAATTCCAACACTTCATGGTCCATAGCTTAGCAAGAAGTCCCAGTCTTCTGCAACTATAACAGAGGGTTAATCCTCTCTTTCATTTAAGTGATCCCTATCCTTTCCTATACTGCATGCTAGGATCATAGGAGTTAACCTGCAAAATATTCTTTCTAGGATCCTGCATCCATTTGTTAGTCCAAACATTCTTTCTATGCATAGGTATAACATATCTTTTACTATTCTTATCATATCTACTTATATCAAACCTTCTTTCATCTATTAGTGCCCTAGTTTTCAATCTAGGATAGAATCTATCAAACATACCTAAATCCATACTTTAGAAACAAAAATTTCCACTTATCTTAATTTTTCAGAGCACAAAGCTTCCAGATCTAGAAATTTTTCACTATTCTTACCTTTATCAGAGCACAGAGTTTACAGATCTTACCTTTTTTCTTCAGATAGTCTCACTTTTGCCTTTCTTAGAGAACAAAGATTTCATATCTTACCTATTTTGACCTCTTTTCTTGGCACAGATATCCTCAAGTCAAGTAGAATGTTGCGTACTAGGGCAACAGATCTACACATGGTGTTTTCCCAATCTTGGGTTGAATCTTTGCACAAAGCTTCTTCTTTATTAGTTCTTTGTAAGGACCAATACTGCACACTTCACCAGTAGCTCTACACACAAGAATTTTCTTTTCTTTACTTTAGTTCCCAACAATCATAGTTTCAGGTCTTGGAAACGGAACCATTTGTTGGAACAGGGGTAGACCCAAGGTTCAATGCTACAAAAACACACCAACAAAACCCTAACTACCAGCCCTTTCGGAAACACTTGCGAAGAAGATGAATTCTCACCTGAGGTAGAGGTAAGGGTGGTTGTAGGACTCAGGTGTCTACAACCTTATATGGGATACAAATATGTGATTAAACACTTGATAGATCACTTAGAACCATTAGTTCATCATTACTTAACCAATATCTACTGCGCAGATAGAACAAAGCATCGCATCATTCAATCAGATCTGATGTGTTTAAGAACTTTATCATAAACATGCAGGTTATATCTAACAAATCAAGCACTAAGCATCTTCATATAGGTCAGATATAACATTCTTACTCATCATTGGCACAAAGGATAAGTAGATTTATCTATCTCTATCAAAGAACTTAGCAAAAGAAGTTATAAACACATCAAGACAAGCACAAAGCGGAATAACACAATATTTACATGGTTCACCCCCACCCTGGGGCTACGTCCACCAACTCTTCTTATTTATTGTCTTCAGTCAATCAGTTACAAGAACAGAGACTCAAAACCCTGCTTCACCTAGGACAGGAGATTTGTGCACCTCTCTAGATCCTCCTTCCTTACATTATAGAATAAATAACATCACGTCCTGTTACAATACCTTGCACCTAGCTCTGCAAGTCTCTCACAGTATGTACAGAGCTTCTACAAAACATACTTGTACTTAGCACTTATCTTATCATCCTTACATCACATAGATGTGTCTTCTATATTGCCTAAACATCTACATATATATACAAAATAGGCCTAAATATGGGTAAACCCATGGGTCGACATACCATGCCCATTACATAATCCCAAAAACCCAAAAAGGACCCAAAAATGGTCTGAGATCCGTGATCTACTCTTCATCTTGTACTCCTCCTTCGACAGGCTGTCGAAGTCCCAAACTAGGTCAAGCTTGACCATATCCCTCAAAACTTGGTCAAGGGCCAACACCTTATGAAAGGAAACTACATTCTATATGCAATGGTCCATAGACAATTAGAGATTCAATAGTCTACATAAGACATGCTACCACAACTGTTTTAAATTGTTGAATCATATTCAAAATGGGGTCTCCTTTACAACCTGTTTATTCCATTAAATGATTAAATTACAAATAACCAGTTTATCCATGAAAACCCTGGTTCAAAATTATCACAGTAAAGTATCCTAGGGTAAGTACCTTTACCCACTAGTAAACAAAATCTGGGGAGTTTTAAACTAAATGCCAAGATTTGGAACTCGAATACCTTTTCGATCAAGGTGATCCCCTTGATCCACTTCATTCGAAGTGATTAATCCTGCAAGGGGGTAATCGATACGTTTTAGTAAATTGTGTTAAAATAATCAAACGAAAATAAACATTAAAGATTAATCAAATGCATAGTACTTAGCTTATAGCTTGCATGGAATCACTTCCCCACTGGCATTGAAGAGATGATCTGGACATAGTCCTAAGGGGAGGAGTAGACCTAGGAATGGATGATGGGTACCCTCACAAAGAAAATAGGGCCCCTTCATTAGTTTTGTAACTGAAATAATTATTTAATACACAAGAATTAATTCATAAATTAAACAGTGAAACGGAAGAAAGAATACAAAGTAATTAACCAAAATGCAATAGTGAAAACCCCACATAGGGTAAATTAATACCCTGGCATAATCTAGAGCTAAACTATAAAGCCACGCAGAGCTAGGTTAACTCATGGAGATCATAAAGGTGTTTTTACCAAAGGTGAACCATGTTCTCATGTTTATACAAAGTGTTTGGGACCATGATTCTTATCAGCGAATAAATAACATGTATAAATTCGTAAACAAGGATATATTATGATTTAGAAACCCTACAGTGGAAAGAAGTTATCTAAGTTACCATTTTCACCGGTGACCAAGAAATTTCACAAAAACACAAATATCTATAAAGGGAACACAATTATTTTCATATACACAGAGCCTAGTTCACGATGTTCCAGACGCTGAGAAAGAAACCTTCGAATGTATACATGTTTTTACATGCACAGAGAATCAGAATTACAATTTATTATTCCACATCATAATATGGTTTCACCCATAGTAATAATCCTTGAAAGGTAAAGACATGTTCAGGATATGATTTAATGAATACTCTTTCTAAAATTTAATTACAAATGAATGTTTCCTTAAACACAGTAAAATCTAAATTATTGGGAGGAAAACACAAACTTCTTGGACAGAGGGTCACTATATGACAAGTCACTAATACAGGGTATATATATGCTCATTCTATACAAAATGCAGAAGTCAATATGCATAACAGAGAGTTTGACAAAAAATTATTACCATTATGACCTCCCATCAAGGGAATTATACAAAAAGGGGTTAAAGATTGCCCAATAGATAGTATAGGAGAAAAATCAGGTGGTAACACACGATGAGTGGGGATCTAAATTAATTTGTGCACATAATGATAACTAGGAAGATTAATTTGAAGAGCTATGTGAATGTTTCTTAAAATTCATAGGATCTTATGACTATTTAACCAAGAGGTAATGAATCTACCTCTTGCGTCCATGAGACCCCCAAAGAGTTTTACAAAATGCTTTTAGATTAAGCTCACACTGAGAAGGAGAAATATCCACTAAGGGGTAATATAAAAACCACAATGTGTAAAGAAACAAAATTGTACAGGTCAGATTTTATGTGTGTGCTCACAAATACAATTGTCTTCTTAATAGTGCCACCAGTCAACTCCAGAACAATTTTTACAAATACAGAGGTAGGGTATCTCCCATAGGGTAAGATCGAATATGTATGGGGTAACTCCACCAAAACAGACAAGAAAACCAATAAAACTGAATAGTGTCTTAGTATTATAACATTTCTCACAGGAGAAGGTGAAATCATATGGCAAGACAACCAGAAACAATGAAAAATCTATTATAGTGCCCAACCTAGTGTATGCCTAAGTTACAGTATGAGAAGGTTACCTTTCGTGTGCAATAAGGAAGTCAAGACTTCCTCAATACCTCTCCTTCATTTTGTTTCCAAATTTGGGTTGACCATTCTAGTCGGCTAGGCAACAGGGAAAGGAAATGCACAGAGTAAAACCCTCCCTGTTCCTGGAACAAATTGCCACAATGAGTTACCTCGGGCCTCGTCAGAAGAGTATAGTGGTGGTTACGCAACAATACCTTTCCATGTAAACAAAGTGAGGTGGCAGGGTTACATTGGGCACGGTGGTCGAGCGCTAGTTTTTAGGGAGGTACATTCATAGAACACCATTAGTGGTTTAAGTAGGGTTTTAAGAAATGATTTTCATACCTTTCATCAGATCTCTTATCAATTTAATGTGTAGTATAATGCTAGTCAGTTAGGGATATGACTGTGAATTTCAGTCACGTCCGTCTCTTCTGGTTAAGGGTTTGCTCATATAGTTCCGACTTGTTAAACAAATTCCAGACTAATGATTGTTATCGTGGGAAGACTTCTAATGAAAACAAATGATACCTCTATTGTTAACCATGTCGTAATAACACTCTGAGTGTTAACACATGTACTTACAAGAATTATGTTGTTCTATTTATGTTATCAATATTTATGTAATAATGAATTCAGCCCATCTGCAACTTGTATGTTAAATAATACACTTATGGTAGGGGTCGTTTTATGTATAGAATACTTGTAGTATATAGTGTAGTATACTAGTATGAGTATGATGGTATTATTAGAATGGGGTTGAAAGAGTTTAGGTACTAAATTATTTATACCTCTATTCATGAACAGGAATGTTGTCAACTATGAGACTTATATGATAGTGCATAGTGAATAGGCGCACTTGTATCTTAATGGATAAACAATTAAGGTTCATGGGTAGACTATAAGATAGTCAATAATTTTGTAATGGTTATGCGATATATTTTTTTGTATTGCATGATGTATTTCTAGAGATAAATTTATTCTATATAACATTGCATTGTATCAAGAAAAGATAAGTGTAAGCTTTTCGAAAGACAATAGATATGGCAGAGCTAGTCTACATATATTAAAGTTATGTTTTTGAAATAGCTTTTCGAAGATGAAAGAGAATTAATGTCCCTAACAATTTTTATTTTATTTTTGGTAAATTTGGGGTACATTACATATGGTATGAAATTTGAAGGTTACAACACTTGTACCTCAGAGAAGGGCCAAAATTAATTTAGTACATTTTATCTGGTTTATGGAAAAACTAACAAAAAAGCTAATTGTTACAAACAAAAAAAGTTTTGTTTTGTTGTGATAATGGAAACACAGAACGAAGATGAGATCTGACTTGAGGATAATCATGATAAAGGACCTCCTAAAGAGCTTGGACAGAACAATGAAGGAAGTTCAGCCACCCAGATTCTGGAAACAATGAGGAACCTTATTGTGGAGCTGCAAGCGTTCAAGCTAGATAATGAGAAACTAGAAAAGGAACACAAATACCAACAAGAGATAAATGAAGTGTTGTTGCACATCATCGTAAAAGAGAAGAGTCCAAAATATGAGAAAAGTTCTTTCGAAGGCACACCAACAACAAAAAATAAAACAACCACTAGATGGAAAAGAAGGTAGGTGGATCACCTAGAAGGTGAATTCAAGAAGATCAAACCGTCCACCTTTGACGGAGAGTCTAGGATAGGGGAGGAGGTTGAAGCATGGTTACTGGATATAAAGAATTATTTCCAGATCTATAATTATTCTAATAACATGAAGCTCAGAATGGCCATATATAACATGAAAGGAAAAGCGAGTATCTGGTGGCAGGATCTAAAGTTGGCCAAGGGTTTAAAAGAGAAACATATGGAATGGTCATATTTCAATAAATACTTCAAGAAACAATATTTATCATAAATTTATTATGAAAGAAAGACCAAAGCATTTTATGAGCTAAGACTTGGACAAATGACCATGGATGACCTAATAAACAAATTTCTTGAATTATTACGATTTGTGCCATACATCAGGGAAGACAAAGTAAAAATGCCTACCACAGTCCTATCAGGATAGAATTGAATTAGACAATCCCAAGACATTAAGTCAATCTTTTAGAAAGGCCTGAATTTTCTATGATTAGTACAAACAACGGTCTAAAATTCCCAAGGCTTGGAAGGATAAGAAACAACACAGAATGAATCAACAGAAGAAAGGCTTCCAACCAGCCTGTTTCTGGAATATGGAAAAGAACTTCCAAAGGAAATATTATCACTCTAACAACTAGAATACCCAAGGGAGAGGCAGACCAGTTAACCTGGGAACCAATAAATTTGGGGATAGCCCCAGGGAACCGTTAAAATGCTAGGAGTGTGGAGAACCTCACTTAAGGAGGAACTGTCCATGTTTAACTTCTGCATCAAGGACCACAGTTCGTAACCTACAAGATGCCTCTACAGTGGGAGATGCGGTCAGAAATATACATAGAATTAATGTAGATGTGGATGACCGACAAATTGATCATCAATCCACTATAGTGGAGATTGAAGGTAAAGTTAATAATAATCATATTTCTATTTTAATTGACCCATGAGTTACTCTGAGTTATGTTACTCTTGGTTTAGTTGATTCAAACAAGCTTAAGAAAGTAAAGCACGCTAAATCCTAGTTAGTGAAGCTAGCAATAGGGACTAAGAGAAAAGTAATAGATTTAATTTATGAATGTGAACTCAGTTTAGATGGACAAAATACAAAGTTAAATCTAAATATTTTACCTTTGGGATCTTACGATATAATCATTGGAATGGACTGGTTAGAGAAACATAAAGTAATTTTAGATTGCTATGAAAAATCACTTACAAAGATGAAAACAACATAGTTAGGAAAGTACAAGGCATCAGAAAACCAGTCTCAGCTAGGCAGATTTCAGCCATGCAATTTAAGAAATGCATGAATAAAGGTTGTCATATTTATGTTATTCAAGTGACAAATCTGTTAGAAAAGGAAGATAAACCCATCCTAGAAGACTTTAACATCTTACATGAGTTTAGAGATTTATTTGTGGACTAAATACCAGAACTGCCTCCAAGGAGAGAGAGAGATTTCTCCATCGATCTATTGCCTGGAACAACCTTGATATCTATGTCACCCTATAGGATGAGTTTACTGGAATTAACAAAGATGAAAATTAAGCTACAAGAACTGTTGGACAAGGAATACATCAGACCAAGTGTCTCGCCTTGGGGAGCACCGGTCCTTTTCGTTAAAAAGAAACATGGGACTTTAAGATTATGTATCGATCATCGACAGTTAAACAAGATGACTATTAAGAACAAGTATCCTCTACCCAAAATTAATGACCCATTTGACTAAGTGGGAGGAGAAAATATTTTCTCTAAGTTAGATTTAATATCTGGTTATCACCGGGTCAGAATAAAGGATGAAGAAGTAAAACAACTTTTAGAATGAGATATGGACATTATGAGTTTGTTGTTATCCTGGTTGGTCTTACTAACACACCAACAACATTTATGTGTTTAATGAATAGCATATTCAATCAATATTTGGATAAATTTGTTTTGGTATTTATTGACGACATTTTAGTTTATTTGAAAATGGTAGAAGAACACAAAGAACATATAAAGATAGTATTAAAGACCTTAAGGAAACACAAGTTGTATGAAAAATTTGACAAATGTGACTTATACCAAAAGAGAATACAGTACCTAGGACACGTAATATCTGAATAAGGTATTGCAGTTGACCCAAAGAAGATAAGAGCCATCATGGAATGGCCTATCCCTAAGGATGTGGCAGACATCCTATCATTCATGGGAATTACCGGTTATTACCACAGATTCATTAAGGGTTCTCTAAGATTGCATACCCAATCACATCCCTATAGAAAAAGGGGACAAAGTTTACTTCGACACAAAAACGTTAGGACAGTTTTAATAAGTTAAAAAAACTATTAACAACCACACCTATTTTAAGGGTACCAGACCCTGATAAAGGATTTAAATTTTGTGTGGATGCGAGCAAAGAAGGTTTGGGAGGTTTCCTAACTCAATAAGGACACGTTATTTGTTACGAGTCATGAAAACTAAAAGAGCATGAACGAAACTACGTCACACATGACTTGGAATTAGCAGTTGTAATTCATGCTCTAAAAATGTGGCGACACTACTTAATGGGCAGAAAAATTATGTTGCTAACCGATAATAGTGGTGTGAAATTCTTATTCAGTCAACCAGATCTTAATGCAAGGAAAGCAAGGTGGCTATCCTTCATGAGTGAATTCGATTTCAGAGTAACACACATCAAGGGTAAAGAAAACAAATTTGAAAATTCCTTAAGTAGGAGAACTAATGGATTGTTTGAGATAAGTATTAGCATAACAGAAAGCGACATTGAACAAAGGATAAGATATGCAAAGGGTAATGACGAAAAATACATCAAAATAGTAGCAGATTTGCAAGGTAATGCGGAAAATTTGGACAGAACATATCTGAGTTTGGATAGAAATGGACTGCTAAGATTCAAAAATAGGTTGTACATACCAAATTCTGTTGAATTAAAGCTATCAATTTTGGATGAATTGCACAAGAAGCCATATTCTAGTCATCCGGGATACCAAAAAATGGTAAAATCATTGAGGAAGTTGTTTTATTAGCCTAACATGAAAGGTGATATAGTTGAATACTTATCTAAATGCTTAGATTTTCAATAGGTGAAGGTTGAAAATTAGCATCTAGTCAGCCTGCTACAACCTCTACATATACAAGAATGGAAATGGGAGACTACCTCACTGGACTTTATCACGGGTTTTCCTAAAACTCAAAAGCATAATGATTCGATTATGGTAGTGATTGATAAACTTAGCAAGTCTGAAATTTTATTCCTGTGAAATCTACTTATAAAGCTATTAACATCAATGATATTTATGAAGGAAATATTTAGGTTGCATGGTATTCCTAAAATGGTGATTTCAAATAGAGATGTCAAATTTACATAAACGTTTTGGAAAGAATTGTTTGTAGGGTTGAATACTAACCTGAATTTCAACACAAGCTACCATCCACAAATGGATGGGAAAACTGAATGAACGAACCATATTGTGGAAGATATGTTACGAATGTACATAACGATGAAACTAACTAAGTGGGAGGAATACCTACACTTAGTGGAATTTGCGTACAATAATGGCTATCAGACATCAGCTAAGATGAGCCCCTTTGAAGTATTGTACGAAAAATCGTTTACAACTCCAATTAGTTGGGATAACCTAGTTGACAGACTCATGATGGGACCAAAAATTCTCAAGGAAATGGAGAAAATAGTAAGAAAGGTACAACAAAATTTAAAACAGGCATAGGAAAGACAGAAAAGCTACATAGATTTTAAAAGGAGACACCAAGAATTTCAAGTTGGAGACCATGTGTATTTAAAATTCAAAGAAATAATAATATCATTGAAGCTAGGAAACGGTTCAAAGTTGGCACCCAGGTTTTGTGGCCCCTTAGAGATCTTAGCTCAAATTGGATCCGTGGCATATCAACTTGCACTTCCTGTAAATTTAAAAGTTCATAATGTATTTCATGTTTCTTTGTTGAAAAAGTATATTCATGATCCTACTCACATCACTGATTGGAACATGGTGCAGGTGGAACCAGAAGCCGAGTTCCAAGTAGAACCTCTGCGCATTCTGGAAAGGAAATAAATAGTGCTACGGAATAGAGCAATCACTGAGGTGAAAGTGCAATGGAAGAAATTTAGTCCTAAAGAGGCCACTTAGGAATTGGAGGAAGATTTGTAGAAATCTTATCCAACCCTATTCCGAGAGAGGAATGAACACTGAGGACAGTGTTGTACTAAAGGGGGAGAGGATGTAATATCCCCCAAAATAATTAATTATTAAAGTCTGTATGGACTTAGGAATAAATTTATGTTTTTGGGAAATTCATATTTGGAATTTTTTTTCCATTTATGGAAAATGCAAATTTGGAATTTGATTATCTATAATTAATTATTTTGACTGCTGGGAAAAGATTTGATTTTCCTAACTGGTGCAAACCCCCTTTCCTCCTAAGGGTTGCACGAACTCTCAGTCAGGATATTCGATTATGGATTCAGATGGCTCTCTGAAACCTTCTTGGTTTCGTTCTATGTTAAACACATGCCCTCTCGGCTCCTTATGCAGGCTCCATGACAATCGTGACCTTCCCTTGCACATTCTGCGAAAATCTCATAGTATTAGGCATTATCACCTTTTCTATTGACCCCTCCTTCGATGTGACCTTGGGCGAGGGCCACGTGATTTCAAGTGTGACCACAAGTTGTTTGAAGTCAAACTACTTTCAGGCCCACAATTCTCCTCGAGCCTCCACGTGTCTCCCTAGTGAAACCATGTTATGGATTGTGGCACACCTTTGATATTTTAACATCCATGCAACTCCTGCCCTCGTAATGCGATATGAAAGTCGATCTCATGATATTGATAGTACTTCGAGACAGACATATGAGATCTCTTCCTCAGAATCAATGGTCTAGATCTCCCTCCCCCCATATCAATGACTGTGATCGATTCAGAATTCCAGAATTAAAATTTTTGAATCTCAAGCCTTGGTTTCCTTTGCAGAGAAATATTCTGGAATGGAAGATCTGCTGACACCTGTCCCCTTCGATCAACGATTGTGATCTCTACAAGTCTCCGAAATTTGGGGTTTTGAAGTCTCAAACCTTTCCTTCTTCCATACTCCAACCTTCCAAAGAGGATGATCTACGGACACCTGTCCTCAAGATCAATGATTCTGCCTTCACTTCAGGTGGTTGACCTTCCTACTCGAATCAACGATCTGAGACCCTCCTCTCTATAAACGGTCGATATCTCCTCCGGGTTTCATACTTTAGAGATTTCAAATCTCTAAATTCGCCCTTCTCCCAATGGATTCTATCTGAAGGTTGTGGTCCATTGACGTGTGTCCTCCTAGATCAACGACTGAGGATTACTTTGGGTATTTACCCGGAGTACACGGATTCACACCATGTCTCCCCTGAATCTGACAACTAGAGATCACTTTGGGACTTTACATGAAGTTCTAAGATCTTCGCCATGTCTCCTCTAGATCCAATGGCTCAGATTCGCTTTAGTTATTCAAGCTTCAGTGATCTCAGTTCTCAAACTGAAACCCCACTAAAATTTTCCTAGAGCTCGCGATCTGCTGACAGGTGTCCACTTACATATCGACGACTCTCGGCTCTTCAAGTTTCAGGTGTTTCAACGCTTCACCTATACCTTCCTCTAGATTTCATGACCCACTGACATGTATCCTTCTAGATCTAATGGTCCAACTTCGCTTCAGCCCTATGGCTCTTCGCAGTTTGGGAATCTCAAGTTTCAACCTCGCTTCCTCACATGCTCATGATATCTAATGGCTCAGATTCACTCGATAGATCTAACGATTGAGATTTCACTTCGGGAATCTAGAACTCTGGACTTCAGAAGTTTCAAGTCTAAAATATCGGTGGGTGATCTCTCCTATGTATATAAAGCATTAAATATTGTATACCTTTCCTTGAATCAGACAACTGTTGATCCTATCATTGTGATCCAATGGCCAATGTCACTCCTCCTCCTGATCTTCTGATCTTTTCTAACTTAGAAAATGTTCTAAGTCTTCAAAGGTTTTCGAACTTTTCTCCTCATGCGAGTCTGACTCTTGGATCTCATTAACACTTATGAAAAGTGTTATTCCTCATGACCTTGGTCTCGTGAATAATTCAACTTCCCATACAGTTCTTATGTTTCAAGGGTTTCCATAACTCAGATCCAAAGGATTTCTTGGAGAAAAATTCCTCTCATCCTCCTAGTATTCTCCTTTTTCTCTGTGCACACTTTGCAATAGATCCTTATGCAGGTTCAAGTTCTTGTGGATGACTGTGCACACCTTGCAGTAGTCACTTTGCACTCCTTGCAAAGGGAAAATTTTGTGTTATCTCTTCTGAGCTTCAGAACCGAAACAGATCCCATCAACACTCTCCTTGCGTTCTATGTGCACACCTTACACCACTTCAACAAAAGATAAACAATTGAAACTTATCCTACCATTCATAGTTTGATCTACTCATAGCGAAATCCATTCATTCATTCATCAAACACAATAACAAAGAATTGCAAACAATGTCCACACCATGCATTGGATCAATTTTCCCCTGTTATATTCAAAAGTGAAAATGGTTACAACTATAATCAAAACAAAAACTGAAAACTCAAAAATGTCCTACTAACTTGTAGTTAACCTCATTTGGGCGTACAAAACCTCTATTTATCTCAAAGGGTTCTTAGGGTTTCCCCCGACTACTTTTCTAATCCAAAACCTAATCTACGTTATCTTAGTCTAGTCGCATTCTAGAGCCATAGTGGAAACTCCAACTTCGCTCGTGATCATTCAAGCGTGTCTCAAAGTATTTTTTTTACATTGAGTTTACGCATGCTTTAAACTATCTGTTGTGACTGCCAACATTGAGATTATGAAAAGATTGTCATGCACTGAGTGGTCCTGCTCCACGTGTTTTCCAATGATTCTCCTGCATCATACTCCCCTTGAAAAACAAATTCATGGACTCCTGTCCATGAACTCCTGCACCAACTTTCCATGCTTCTGGATAGCAACTTCATTTTCCCAACTGGCATCTTCTATTGGGTGTCCCTTCCACTTGACCAGATATTGAAACTAGGTCTTCCATCTTATCTTTTTGACAATCCTTTGATCAACGATCTTGTCCATATGTGGTTTTTCTGCTATAGGCATTTGTTTTTCCCACTGAATCTTCTCTTGATCTTCTGATCCCTTCGTGTCATCTTTCCTATAAGGATACATGTCTGAAAATTTGAATATGGGTGATATGCCCACATCATCTGGCAACTCAATCTCATAGGATTTTGCATCAAACTTCCTTAAGGTCTTACATGGTCCTATCTCCTTCATATTTAACTTGTTATGTGTTCCCCTAGGGAACCTTTATTTTCTTAGGTGTACCAGAACCTGATCTCCTACTTCAAATTGAATTTATATGTGATGTTGATCAGCTATGTTCTTGTACTCCTGGTTAGAACTCTACAACTATCCTCTGATCTAGCTACGAAGCTTCTCCATTTCTGCAGAAAAATCTTCTGCTCCAACGCTCCTAATCTCACTCTGTTCCAAGTCTCTCAACTCAGATACTCTCCTGGGTTACATTCCATACAATATTTGGAAATAGCTCTTTCCAATGCTCCTATTTGGTGAGTCGTGGTATGCAAATTCTTCCTATGGAAGAATCCGATCCCACTGATTATGATGCTCAGTGACCAGAGTCCTCAATAAATTTCCCAAACTTTTGTTTACCACCTCAGTCTGCCCATATTTTTGAGGGTGATAAGTTGAGCTGAAGTACAAATCCATCCCCAACTTCTTCCATAGTTTTATCCAAAAGTGACCAACAAATTTTGTGTCCCTGTCTAAGACAATGCTTCTAGGTAGGCCATGAAGTATCACAACTTCCTTGAAAAACAGATTTGCAACATGTGTTTCATCACTGGTATTCTGGCATGGGATAAAGTGTTCCATCTTTGAAAATCTATCCACCACTACAAATATGGAATCAAATCCTCTTTGTGTTCTTGGCAGCCCCAACACAAAATCCATGCTTCTTGCATCCCAAGGCCTCTCTGGTATTAGCAATGGTTGACAAAATCCAGTGTTCTATCTTTTTCCTTTTTCATGTTGGCAAAATCTACATCTGTTCACAAACTTTATCACCTCTATTCTCATACATGGCCAATAGTATGAGCTTCTCAACTGTGAAATTGTTTTATCATGGCCAAAATGTCCAGCCAATCCTCCACGATGATTTTCCTTCAAAAGGTTATCCCTCATTGAGAATTTGGTATGCACAACTGATTTCCCTTGAACAACAATCCCTCTTGAATCATATACTCTTTCCACTGGCTTATATCTCTCAGCACAAGGTTCACACATGCTTTGTATGCTTTCTTGAAATCTATATCATCACAATACATATCCTTAAGGTGTTCAAACCCCAAGGTCTTCACCTGAAATTCCCATAGAATAAAAAATCTCATGATTAATGCATCAGCAACCTTGTTAGCATTCCTGACAATATGTTTTATGAAAAATTAAAAATTATGCATAAAATCAACCCATTTTGCATGCTTCTGATTCACTTTTTCCTGTCTAGTTATGAATTGTAAATCATGATTGTCTCAATACAAGACAAATTCTTGTGGGAAAAGGTAGTGTCTCCACTTCTTCAGGGCTTGAATTATGGCATAAAACTCCTTTTCATATGTGGAGTATTTCCTCTTGGTCTCATTAATATTCTCACTGAAATAGGCAATACATCAATTATCTTGACTCAAAACTTCTCCTATTGCAACTCCACTTGCATCACATCTCACCTTAAATGTCTTTTCAAAATTTGGCAAGACCAAAATTGGTCGTTCTGTTATTTTATCCTTCAATATATAGAAGCTCCTCTCAGCCTCCTCTTTCCATTTAAAGGACTTGTGCTTCTTCTTCACTGTATCCATCATTGGTGCACAAATTTCACTAAAGTCTCTAATGAACTTCCTATAGAAACTTGTTAGTCCATGGAAGATCCTTACCTCAAACATGATCCTTGGTGATGGACATTCTTTGATTTCTTTCACCTTCTCTGGATCCATCTTCAGTTCATTTGAAGATATCACAAAAACCAAGTAAATAAGTTATGTATTCATAAAAGAGGAATTCTTCATATTTATCAACAACTTCTCCTTTTGTAGTTTCCTCATCACTAGTGTCAAGTGTCTCAAATGATCCTCTTTAGTCCTGCTAAATACCATTATATCATCCAGGTATACAACCACAAAATTGCTAATGAAATCTTTCAATATTTCATTCATCAACCTCATAAAAGTACTCGGGGCATTTTTTAAGTCAAATGGCATAACAAGCCACTCATACAAACCTTCATTTGTATTAAAGGTTGTTTTCCACTCATCACCTTCTCTCATTCTAATATGGTGATATCCACTTTTCAAATCTATTTTAGAAAATAAATTTTCTCCACTTAAATAGTCCATTAAATTATCCATTCTTGGTAAAGGAAATCTATATCTAATGGTGATCTTGTTAATATCTCTTGAGTCTATACACATTCTCCATACTCCACCATTCTTTGGACTCAACACACTTGGTACTACAGATGGACTCAAGCTCTCTCTGACCAAACCCTTGTCTAATAATTCTTGGACTTCGTTCTTCACTTCCTCACTCTCTCGAGGTGTCAATATGTATGTTTCTTTGTTTGGTAGACTTTCTCCTGGTATCAAGTCAATATGGTGGCTGATACTTCTAATGGGTGGAAATGAGTTACGCAACTCATCCACCACTATGTCAGCAAAATTATCTAACAATTCCTGAGCTTCTTCAGGAAAATCATCCATTGATGTACTTGTAAGGATAACCCTAGGTTTCCTCACCACAACAACCTACATCTCATGTTCTTTCTTGACTTCTTTTAGGAGTTCCTTCCTACTCGTGAGAAGTATGCTTGTGTTTGCTTCCTCTTTCACTTTCTTCTCCTCTATCAACAACAACATGTGTGTCCTACCATTCTTCTCCAAGGTGTATGTATTCTTCCTCCATCCATGAATGACATTCCTGTCAAACTGCCATGGTCTTCCCAACAAAATATGGCATACATCCATGGGAATTACATCACATAGAATTTCATCTTTATATCCTCCTATCTTAAATTCAACCAAACATTGTTTAGTAACCATTACCTGGTGTCCTTTCTGCAACCATGATACTTTGTATGGATTTGGATTTGCAGTTGTCTCCAACTCCAACTTCTCCACCATCTCCCTGGATACTAAGTTATCAGTGCTCCCACTATCAATTATCACCTTGCATACTATGTCTTTAGTCTTGCAAGTTGTTATGAAGAGATTGTTCCTCTGCACTCGCTTCTCAACTTCTGCCTCTGGTTTTAAGAGAACCTTTCTCAATATTAGGGATCTTCCATCCACTACTCCTTCTTCTTCAACATTCCTTCTATGTTCTTCTGAAATGTGATCTTCACCTCCTCCTTATTTCTTTGTCTTGGGACATTCCAAAGACATGTTCCCTATCTTTCCACAGACATAACATCTTACTTCTCCTCCTCTTCTTCCTCTTCCTCTATAATAAATTCTTCCACCACCTTGTCTCCCTCAGGAACTTCCTCCTCTTTCTGAGTGACTATGTGGTTTCTCAGTCTCATCCTTAGACTTATGTTCTCTATCATGGGTAACTCCCTTTCTTTTGTTTGGGGCTGGGATTTTACCTCTTCCTCGCTGGCTTGGTTTTCTGGCCAACTTCTACTCTGCCTTCACTGTAAACTGATAATAATCCTCCACTTTCATTACTGACATCATGTTGATCTCATCCTAGATTTCATACCTAAGGCCATTTATATATCTGGAAACTTTTTATTCATATTTATGTCTTTGTCCAGTTCTAATGTTCAGCTTGTAGAACTCCTCTGTGTACTCCTTAACTGTTGTATCTTTCTGTCTCAGGTTCTGCAACTTCTTGAAAAAAATTGATCTGATAATATTTGGGCATGAACTTAGCCTTCATCTTGGCTACCATTATGTCCCAATTATTTATCTTATGTTTTCACTTACTTCTCCTCTCAGTTTGTAGTTCATCCCACCACAGTGTTGCATGTCCTATTATCCTGGTGACAACATGTATCACCCTTTTCTCTTCATCGATGTCTTCATACTTAAAATATTAGTCCATGGATCTTATCCAATCCAGCATCTCTTCAGCATATAAATTGCCTTCATACATTGAGACCTTTATCTTGACTTTATCTCCCAATCTAGCAATTTCTCTCATAAAGCTTTCTTCGAAAACATTGTCTCCTGTAGCTTGTTCGGCAATGTTCTCACCCATGACTTCTTCGCTCTATGCATTAATGATGTCCCCAATGTTAGTTTCTCATGTCTGCACCACCTCCATCACCTCTAATCTTGAACGAAGTTCTCGCATCTCACTTTCCACAATCCGATTGGCTAAAGGTGGTTCCACTCGTCTCCGTCGTGGCATTGTGTTTACTTTCTGTCACACACAGAGAGTACAACTTCAAGTTATTTTTGTCTCCTCTCCTTTTCCTGTTGTCTGCAAGAAAAACTTCTGCTTTGATACCACTTGGCGCAGACCCCCTTCCATCCTAAGGGTTGCACGACCTCCTGGTTAGGCTCTTCAATTCTGGAGTATGATGGCTCTTTGAAACCTTCTTGGTTTCATTCTCTATCAAACACAAGCCCTCTCAGCTCCTTGTATAGGCTCCATGACAACCACGACCTTCCCTTACACATTTTGTGAAAATCTCAGAGTATCAGGCGTTACCACCTTGTCTCTCGGCCCCTCCTCCGATGTGACCTTGGGTGAGGATGACGCGATTGCGGGTGCGGCTACAAGCGGTCTTAAGTCAAAATAATTTTGGGCCCACAATTCTCCTTGAGCCTCCATGTGTCTTTTTGGTGAAACCATGGTATGGATTGCATCCCGCCTTTGATATTTTAACGTCCGCGCAACTCTTTCCCCCGCAATGTGAGATGATTGTCGATCTCATGATATTGACAGTAATTCTAGACGGATGGTTGAGATATATTCCTTGGAATAAATGGTATTGATCTCCCTTCCCCCCAATCAATGGCTCTGATCGATTTGAAATTCATGACTTCGGAATTTTTGAATCTCAATCCTTGGTTTCCTTTGAAGAGAAATCTTCGGGAATGAAATATCTGCTGACACCTGTCCCTTTTGATCAATGCCTTTGATCTCTGTGGGTCTCCAAACTTCAGGGTTTTGAAGTCTCAAACCTCGCCTTCTTTCATACTCCAAACTTCCAGAGTGGACGATCTATGGACACCTATCCTCAAGATCAATGGTCCTGCCTTCACTTCGGGTGGTTGACCTTCCAACTCGGATCAACGGTTGAAATCTCCTCTGGGTTTCGGACTTCGAAGATTTCAAATCCCAAAATTCGCCCTTCTCCTAATGGCTTCTATCCAAAGGCTATGTTCCACTGAAACGTGTCCTCCTGGATCAATGGTTGAGGATTAATTCAGGTCTTTACCCGAAGTACATGGTTTCCCACCATGTCTCCCCTGAATCTGACAACTATAGATCACTTCAGGACTTTACCCAGAGTTCTTAGATATTTTCCACGTCTCCTCCAAATATGATGGCTGAGATTGGCTTTGGATCTTCAAGGTTCAACGATGTTAGTTCTCAAACTTAAACCCTGCTACAATTTTCCGAGAGCTTGCGACCTGGTGACAGGTGTCCACTTACATATCGACGACTCTTGGATCTTCGAGTTTCAGGTGTTTCAACGCTTCACCTCTACCTTCCTCTCGATATCATGACCCGCTGACATGTATCCCTTTGGATCTAATGGTCCATCTTCCTTTCAACCCTCCGGCTCTTCGTACTTCGGGAATCTCAAGTTTCAACCTCGCTTCCTCCCAGGCTCATGATATCTGACGACTTAGATTCACTCGATCGATCCAACGATTGATATTTCACTTCGGGAATACAAAACTTAGGATTTCGAAAGTTTCAAGTCTCAAATATCGGTGGGTGCTCTCTCCTGTGTATACGAAGCATTAAATATCATATACCTTTCCTTGAATCAGATGGTTGTTGATGTTGGTGATGTGATCCAACGACCAATGTCACTCCTCCTCCTGAGCTTCTAATCTTTTCTAACTTAAAAAATTTCCTAAGTCTTCAAAGGTTTTTGACCTTTTCTCCTCCCGCGAGTTCAAATCTTGGATATTGTTAACACTTATGAAAAGTTTTATTTCTATCAATCTTGGTCTTGTGAAGACTTTGACTTCCCGCACACTCCTTGCGTTTCAGGGGTTTCGATAACTCAGATCCAAAGGATTTCTTGGAGAGAAATTCCTCCCACCCTCCTGGCATTCTCCTTTTTCTCTGTGCACACTTTGCAACAGATCCTTATGCAGGTTCGAGTTCCTATGGAAGATTGTGCACACCTTGCAGCAGTCACTTTTCACTCCTTGCAAAGGGAAAGTTTCGTGCTATATCTTCTGAGCTTTGGAACCGAAACAGATCTCTTCAACACACTCCTTGCATTCTGTGTGCACACCTTGTAGCACTTCAACTGAAGAGAAACACAATAAAAGAGAATTCATTCATTCATTCATGAAACACAATAAAAAAACAAAATTCATTCATTCATTCATGAAACACAATAAAAAAACAAAATTCATTCATTCATTCATGAAACACAATAATAGAGAATTGCAAACACTGTCGACACCATGCATTGGATCAATTTTCCTCTGTTATATTCAAAAGTGAAAATGGCTACAACTATAATCAAAACAAAAACTGAAAACTCGAAAATATCTTACTAACTTACAACTAACCTCATTTGGGATTACAAAACCTCTATTTATCTTAGAGGTTTCTTAGGTTCTCCCCGACTACTTGTCTACTCCAAAACCTAATCTATGTTATCTTAATCCAGTCGCATTCTAGAGTTGTAGTGGAAACTCCCACTTCACTCGTGATTGTTAAAGCATGTCTCAAAGGATTTTTTTGGCGCTGAGTTCAGGCGTGCTTCAAAATAACCACTAATACTTCCAGCATTGATATTATGAAACTATTTGCATGCGTGGAGTGGTCCTGTTCTACATGCTTTCCAATGATGCTCCTGCATCACCAACTAACTCTTTGACTTTGACACATGTAAAAGACAAATCTTTTTATATATTAATTGTTGGAGGACAAATGGAAAAACCAGGTTGAAAAAAATTGACCATGACTCCATGAGTGGGGAACAAACTTGATCCATATGGATATATGTGGCCACCCACCTTTTCCAACTGGCTCAAAACAATTTTTTGACAATTTTGGCAATTTACTATTTTTAGCAGTTTTAATTTCTAGGGCCATTTTGAGGGCCTAAATGAAGTTTTTTTGGGATAAATATCCTCAATGATAGCCAAAGGCATGATTGAGCCCCCAAAATTAATCTCCTCTACGATACATTTCCAACGGGTTATCACACACCTAAAACAGATATCGTATGCAAAAGTTACGACCTCGGGAAGTTGATGTACTAACTTACCCAAATGGGGCCCACATGAATTTTGGCGCTTCATCTCCTACGGTTAGGTTTTTGGATGTCAAGGGTTTTTGGAATTATGGTTTATTGTAAAAAGGCCTTCAAAGCCTCATTGTAATCATCTTCTTTTGAATGCGCACAACTGTCACATCTCTTCTCAGAGATAAGCCACCACCATTCCAGCAAGCTTGTTTCTGCTGCATTTTACAGTTTCATCTTATTTCATTATTGAATAGAAAACCAGTTTTACTGTATCTTTGTTATTTTGTGTTAAGCACCTGTTAATAATCTGTATTCATTTTTTTCTGCTCATAAAATCTAGATCAGTGGTATCAGAGCAGCTTGCTCCTTGTCATCTTAATGCATGTCCCCAACGAGGTCGGAGTACAAAGAGTTGGGTCTTGAGCTTGTTTCTCTTGAGGACATAAACCATCGCACGCCCAAGAAACCTCTCATGGAAGGAGAAAATAAATATGAAGGGATAGGAGATCCTTTCAAAATGTTGATTGAAGAATCTCTCATGCAACATAGGAACAAGATGATGGATAGTTTCGCGCAAATCCTTTGGCGGCTACTAACAGGAGATGCGTCTTCTTCGAACGGAAGCACCGCCCCCTTCAAGGTACAAATAAACTTTGATATTCCTATATTTGAAGGTTAGATAGATGAAGATGTTGTAGAAAAGTGGTTGAATCTACTAGAAGGGTATTTTTCTGTCCATAACTTTTCGAATAGAGAAAAGATTACTTTTGCGCTCCTCAAAGCCATTCCCCATGTCAAAGATTGGTGGGAAACTTTCTGTGAGAAAAAGAAAACAGAGGAAACCTCATTATTTTCAGTCATGGCCACTTGGGAATCCTTCAGGGATGCTATTATGGAACAATACTACCATGTTGGAAGTTATGATGACCTGTATACCAAATGGACCATACTGTGGCAAGAAAGAGACCAAGTAGTGCCAGATTTCACAAATATCTTCCATACCTTGCACACCAAGATGGGTATCAAATATTCAGAGTGACATATGGTGCTCAAGTATCGCAGTGCTCTACATAGATACATCCATACTGAAATGGAATTTCTGTACATCTCAACCTTGGGCGCGACCTACCGATATGCTTTCAAAATCAAATAGAAGCTCAAACAAAAGACACGACAATTTGGGCCTAGGAACCCCTCACACAAAAGCCAAGAAAGGGAGGCCCCAACCCACAAAACAAAGGAAAAATCAAATATGGATAGTATCAGGACAACCAATCCAAGCCACAAGAAAAGAAGGACACCGAAAAGACAAAGAAAGATACTGGGAAGTGGTGCGACTTCCATAATAGCCCTTGGCATAACTTTGTTGATTGCTTCTCAAAGTAGTCATTGGTAGCGAAAGTGAAAGCCTCTAAATCAAATGCAGATTTTGACTCTGAGAAAGGGGAAGATGGATCATTGATGCGGAACCCAGTGCCACCGTTGCTACCACCAAGCTCCATTCTGGTGAACCAGACGAGCCAAAAAAAGGAGAACACTTATTCCATTCAAAGATGTGGGTAAAAGGAACCCTAATGCACTTCATCATTGATAGCGGTAGCCATAAGAACCTCATCTCAACATAGGTCTTCAAGTGGCTTGTTGATCCGAAATTGGATCCAGAGGCCTGACAGGGCTTAAAAATGCTTAAAAATGAAAGTGCTCGGAATGCGACGAAACCAATGCCATTGTGTCTGTCTCGTCTTCCTTATTTCGGTGGTATATTTACTTCGTCAAACGGGCTCCATATGCAGAAGATATCGCATTCTATCTGAAAAGCTAAACAGGCAAAAAAAGGGGATGACTATACAGTCCGTACAGTGCCACATGGCATGCTCACTGTACATGCCGTACGGTCCATACAGGTGATGTGGCAGCTCCAGGAGGTGACACATGGTAGAGCATGACATTTTGATTTGGCGTACAACTGGACCTATCCAGGGGTGACACGTGTCACCACTGTAAGGGTGACACGTGGCACGGATGATGTCAACAACTAACGTGATAGGGTAGTGATGTGGCAGACGTATGGCAACAGGTGGCAGACACGTGGACCAATCGGCATTTGACGTGTGGCATATTTTTTTTGGGTGTTGAGGTGCCACGTGGCCTATTCATGGGCTGCCACGTGGCGCCCTATGGTTGGCTAATGGTTTTTTGTAAAATTTGTATGGCTCGGTCAGGTTCGAACCTGCGACCTCCCCTCTGGGCAACGGACTAGCAGGGCTGGGCTAACCACCTGCCCCACGCATGGTTCTTGTTAACTATATGGTTTAAAAACTATTTGAGTTTGGTTGATGGTTTATGCGGTGGGGGAAAGGGCAGGGGCTTGGCCCCAGCCCTCAGCGCAAACATACATTACACATAACCATTCCATAGGACAGGGAGCACGGGGGTAAAGGATAGGGCCTAGCCCATGGACCTCGCCCAACATGTAACCACCGCCATATGACCTAGAATACGATCCAAATAGGGCGTGGGGGGTTACAACTCATGGCCCGTGGATATATGCTAGCCCACAGAACCAAGAGCTGGAGCATATGGAAAGGGGCCAGCGCTTGGCCATATTAAGCCATATGACCGAGAACAAGGGGGCACACACCCAGCCCTCAGGGGATTATTCAATATTTTTATGCCAAATGGGTTTTGTACTATAGTTTTGGGATTTTAATTGATATAATGCCTGATTTTTATTGATTTTCTCCATTTTTGGGAGATATTGGGCATTTTTGGAGCCCAAATTTTCGAAGGAAGTTGGAGATGAACAACCAAATTCAAATCTATATAAACTAGGCCTGTTTGAGGCCATGAGGAGGCAGTCAGAGCAGAGTTATGCTAAAGAGAAGCCAAGCCAAAGCCACTTTTATGCAGGGAAGATTTTGAGGAGCAGACGTTGTCGGGCCATTTCTGGGAGCTCCAGACGTCCGTTTTGCATGTCATTTTCTTTGCAGGGTTCTTGAGATCTGGAAGAACATGACCAGATTAGTCTTGTAGCCAATTGGCACTGTAGCGATGTAATTTTGATCTTTTGAACAGAAATAAAGAAGCCTCCCCCATAGAGACAAAGGCCCAGAGACATAGGCAAAGTTCTGTTGAACTCCATTATCAATCTACATGTTATGGTTTGTTGTCTATTATTTCATTTTAGATCTGCATATGTGTATATGGTTGTCATAATTCCTCTTCTTTCCTCACTCTTTCACTATGTTTCTCAAATGGTTAATTAACGCATGAAAAATTAAAACTCAACCATAGTCATTCAAAGATCCTATGGATCACTTGCCCTGCCAACAACACCACACCCACAACCCTACACCATTGGATGGCTTCGCCAAGGAAGTGATCTCCGCGTCAACCAACAATGTCAATTGTTGTACGACATCAAGCTCTTCAAAGATGATGTATTATGTGATGTTTCTCCTCTCAAAGTTTGTGATGTTCTTTTGGGCCAACCTTATTTATGGAAACTTCATGCTATATATGAGTCTAGGCCTTGTAGTGTTATTATTACTTTGAACAGGAAATTGTACAGGATACCCGAGGCAGCCCCACCTAGTGTTATTTCCTTGATCTCTGCTAAGCAATGCAGGAAGGTCATCTCTTAGATGTGGAAGTTTGTCTTCTTCGTGATTCACTCTCAGAATAAGAGAAAGATCATAGCCACATCCAGGGTCTCTGCAACCGACCTCTCCACACAGAAGAAGAAAGTAGATAAAGTCATGGAATAATACTCAGATATCTTCTAGTCACTTATAGGGGTACTATTATAACCCTAAATTGCACCATACATGCTTACCTAGCATAGGCCATCTCAGATCCTTTCTTTTCCAAAGCACTGCTAAACAACTCTTTAAAAAGCCTCTTTTATAAGGGCCCATGTGCCCTAATCCATTATTTCATGTGTGTACACACTAGCTGACCTAAAACAACCCACGTGGACCTACAAAAGAATGAAAAAAGGAAAGTTGTTGATAGAACACATAACTTTGGGTGAGTTAACTGAAAATCTTGGCCATGCATGGACGAGGGTTCATCCAAATACCTAGCTTCTTCTAGCCTATAAAAGAAGGGTTAGGGATCCCATTTGGAAGAGGAGAATAAGAGTAAAGAAACTCTACCCAATTGCACTTTCCCATTGTCCCAACCCTTTAGCCATCCTTGTCCAAAGAGAGATACAAAGCAAAGAAGTTGGACATTTGAAGAGGAGCCTAGGATTAGGTTCATAGAGAAGTGGTCGGTCTCGACATTGTAAGTTGATTCATTAACGTTAATAATAAAGAAATTATTTTCCCATCCCACTATATGAGTTCTTCATAGTTTAGCAAATATATGTTTGAATATCTAACCCATTAATCTGTAGAACAAATGAAAGTAGATTTTTTTGCTTGTTTTTCACATAGGTCAATCCTAAGAGGATAGCTTCCAACAAGCAATCAAGTGTGAAGAAGGATCGACATCGAATGTCCGGAACAAGGTATGTTCGTTTAACCATGTATTTTCTTAAAAGAAATGGGGATTAGGTCTGGGACGAAGGTAGAAAGTAGGATTCTTTCAGTCTCATCAACATGCATAATATAACTCTAAATGCTAGTCTGTAGGGGGATTTCCCACCACAACATAATTGGCGACCGTACAGGGGAAGTCTCTAGGGTTCCTGGAAATATTTTTGGGTATTTTTAAAAGACAAGTTTTCTTTCCTTTTTTTTGAAGTTTTTGTAAAGTCTGAACTAACAGAGATTCTGGTCTTCCATACCATATTTCTATGTTATTTGCTTGATTGTATTTTTTCGAGACCCACAGAGGTACACGTGGCCTGCATAAGGTCTGCATGCATGTACCTGTGCCCTACTTTCTTATAGCCCACATGTAAACGCTAGGTGAAGAAGTAACAATAGCATGTAGATTCTAGAAAAATTTTGAGACAATCATCCTCTTCTCTGTCAAAATCATTCATTCTCAGAGGTTTTCTAGAACTCTTTCTAGTCTTGGTTGTTTGCAGTCTCATCTCAGATTAGTTTGTTTTACGATTTTTTTCCTTACATTGTTTTCTTTTTTTCAGTTAAAGAAAGTGTCTAAGCCTTCATGAGATCCTGGTTCTCAATATCAGTGGTCTCTTCCTAGTTTGGATTGTCTGTTGTTATTTGTTTCAGAGTTTTAGAGATACATGCGGCCTGTATAAGGCCAACATGCGTGTACACGACCTCTGGCTCTACACAGCTCGCGTGCACACGCTTGTTGTTGAATTGTCAATAGTGTGCTTGTGAAGGATAGTTTTTGTTGAGGGTGAGGCAGTCATCCTTTCCCTTGACAAGAGTTATACCTCTCAGGTTTTTGAATCTATGTCCTAGCAGTCAGTAGCTTAAGTCTCATCTCAACCTTAGCTTTATTTTTTCATTTAAAAGTTTTCATCAAAATTTTCTTTAGGGTTTTTAGACAAGTGTGAGAGTAATTTTTTAAGGTGCTAGTGTGTGATTTCTTGAAGTGATTCTTTGCGATCTGTGATTAGGCCAGAAATTTTTCTTGGTTTTTGACTTGTTGATATTTTTCCTTTTTTCTTTGTGAGCATTCAAATAAAAAAAAAAAAAAAACTTTCATTTTCTTTGTTTGGTTGAAAAGTGTTGTTTTGCATTAGTAACCAGGGAAAAGTCTTTTCTTTCATAAGTTATTGATAGTTTAATTAGATTTTAAGTAGCTCGTAGTCGAGTGAAATCTTGCTTTGAGTTTGTTGTTCAAAAGATCTTATAAAATTAAAATAATAATAATAATAATAATAATAATTGAAAAGTTGTTGAAATTTTGCATTAAGTGAAGGTTTTTGTTTCCAGCTTTTTGTTCATTTTAACTTTCATCTTTCAAACATCACTAGTTTCACTTTCCTACCCTTTGATGTAATACTATCCATAAAATTAACATTAAATCTAAAATTCATTAGACTTTTATGTTTGTAGGGTTAACCAACTAGTTCAGGATTAGGGCCTTGGATTAGGTTGGAGAGGAAACTCTTCAAGCCCATTAAAATCAAACATTGGAGTCTGATTTAGGGAGTGTCCAAGTCTAGTATCGTGAAATTTATCCGGGACCCCCCTCTAACACAGGGGATAAACACGAGGTTGTGTGTGGAAAGGTAGCGAAGATATCCCCTCCAAAGCTGGACCAATCGTAGTGGAGAACACATATAGAGGGCTTGTCTTAGGATTCCGTCGATTGCATTTTCCACGGAGATTCGTGGGTCTCGAATCCGTTCGAGGTACTCAGTTGTCTTCCATAATAGTTTCTCTTGATACCCTTGAAAGGTTTTGGGCTCGATACCCTGCTCATTGTGGTGTACCCGACTTTCAACTGTAACTGCTTGGTGATTGTTCACGCGCTGGCAACCTAGTTGCCTATCTTTTTTAGGGACATACAAAAGTGACTACGGGGGTATACCATGGTACCTAGGATAGACATTGGGCCATGATTTGCAGTGTATACCCAGAGGGTTCTTCCATTTTCGAGTTGTTCTTGCACCAGTGAGTTGCTCTAGTGTTGGTTGTTGTAACTGTTCTTCCAATTAATTTAGTGTTTGCCTGTCTTATCTTATAGGGAATTTTTTAGTGTGTGTTGATTTTGAATGATTAGAATGCCCTAGAGTGTCTTTGATATTCTCACATAGTGGAGGATCACAAGCTCCATTGGTCATGAAGTCTTATTGGCTTGCCTATGGTTACACTGGAGCCACCCCCACCACCACTAAGGCGAAAGCTAGACCAACAAGGGTCTTTTGAAGTGACCGGGTCACAATAAATTATGCCCGACCAACATCCAGAGGAATCGACCATTTTAGACCTTGGAGTGAAAGCTTTTGGTCTCATTGAAACCTCCACCACTAATATTTTGGCACCCACCATCTTACTGATTCATCCTTACGAGTGCCAGACAGTGTCGCACGCAACAATGGAAACAAATGTTGTTACTCCTTCTGGGAATTCTTCAATTCCCATTACGGATGTCACCATAGGAGAGTTTCCACCTCCTAACCCACCATCATCATTTTGAGCCACCATGGTCTCGACCGCCTCTACATCGCACAGTGGTCTGATCCCATCTATGGCGACAACCACAACCCCTTTCACACCAAGTGCGAAAATCCCTCCATTCTCATACGGGATTCTTAGTTCAGGTACAAGTCCTGTACTTTCATACTCCACTTCACGGACTTTAGGTCTGGGGGAAGGGAGCTCTAACGCTCCTCTGCAAGGACACATGGGGGCACTCATGATCCTTTTAATGCCTTCCCTTACGGGGGAGGTCATATACCTCCTTCGTCCCCTTCACTTGATGGCACGCATCAGCAATCCACTGGGCCACCTGCACACCATAGTTTATTTGGAGTGGGGAGTCAAGGACCACCTTCTCATAATATTTCGATAGGTTCGACACCATTTTCTTTTTTTGGTGCATCTGGTAACAATGCATTATTGTCAACTACTTTCCCAACTGGGGGCAACCCCAGTTTCAGACAACCTATTCCTATGTAGGGTACTATTCCTACATAGGGGGCACACCCAGGAACTTCTTCCACATTAGGGCCTTGGAATTATTATCAAGGATCCGTTCCCTCGTCAGGAATTTTGATCTGGGGTAATTCTTTTCACAATTAATGGAACCCCAGACAAAGTACCATGGATATCCCCATAGGACTGACATGGGGAAACCCTTCCCAAAGTCCTTCGAATGTAATGCATGCACAACCATCTATGTCCTATTTTGGAAATCAACCGATGATGTCTCCACATATGCAAAATCCATATGCTGGCCATGGACATGGTTTCTACCAGAATCTGGGCCAGCAGGCAAACTTTTCCTAGCAACCTGGTGCCATTCAAACTCGAGGCCCCTTTTTCCTAGGTTATCACCAAGAACCGAAACTACCCTTCCTGGAAACTTTGCATTTGCTAGACTTGACAAGGTTGTTGAACGACCCTATATTTCATGATCCGTGTTGGCCTCCTATGCCGACAAAGTTGAAAGTTCGAAGCTAAGACTAATGAAGATCCAGGTGATCTGAAAATAGAAGGCTGACTTGTTATGCTATGCAAGCACCCTCTACCTCATAAAATAAATCTTAACAGGACCTTGCTTCATGTGTTAAAAATGTGCAAACTGGTTTATGTGTTAAGTTTGGGCTTCTTCTTGTCAATGTGTATGTGTGAGGAATGTTCTTTTACATGCTTAAATATGTGTTATAAACAAATACACAGCCATATAAAGTGCAGCAAATAAAACAACAAACTCACAACAATAGCAAGATGATAAAGGAGTTCACCCCTCTCTGGGCTACGTCTCCTTGAGCCTCCTTCAATGGACTTGGCTCTTTGGGATTAGTTTGTCAAATGCTCATTACAAGTTGCTGCTCAACTCAAATGGATTTACAGACTGTACCATTGAGTTCAGAATACATAAAAACCCCAAATTTGATTGTAAAAACTCTGCAAATGGACAATGGCTCATCCAGCAATGACCTCTTCTACAAGTGGCCTCCAAGCTTCCCTGAGAAAGAATGAGGAAAAAATACCTGTAGAAGTCCTCCAATGGATCTGAAACCTATCCCAATGTTTTCAGAGCATAATAAACAGTCAGAAATGACTATTCAGTCTCAACAAATGAATATGTGCTCATCTGAGCAATGCCTCAAACAATGAGGGCTTCAAGCTTCCACAAGCTTCACCAATATTCAAGGGTTAAAAACCTGCATTAGAAGTCTTCAAATGCCTGTGAAAACCTCACCAATGGACTCAGAACATCCAAAAACCCCTAGCTGGGCTTTTTCGACACCTGATTTGGTCAAAAACTCAAAAAGTTATGGCCTCTGCCATTTTTCCCCTTCAAGCTCTGCAACCTGTTCGCCATTCTGCACCTGTGGGAAAAATGAACCTAGCTCCAGAGCGTTTTCATGTGCATAAACCCAGCACATGCGCGTCCCGCAAAACGTGCCAAATTGTAGAACCATTAACGGAACTCAAGCCCTCCAAGTCGGAGGTGTTGGGCGCATGGGGGGCCATATGGCCACGTCCCAGCGCAAATTCGGGGCTAATTGTTTGTTGTGTAAAATGGTGCGTGACAAGTGGCGGCAAAATGAAACCTTTTGAAATAAACCCCAAATAAAAATCCACGCATACAATATTTTTGGGTCCCGCGCGCATGTACATTTTACATGGTTTTACGTTGTTTTAATTGAACCACGGTACATATATATTCCCGCGCGTATACAATCCGTTGCGGTCATATGTGTTGGCAAAATGGAACCGTGTTCCAAAGAAATATACCCCGCGCATGGTTTAATTCATTGCCACATATATATATAGAATTGCAATGTAATATATTGCCACATTGTAATATATAACGCGCCATTAACAATGCATTGGTCACATGGATGGGTTATTAACATTGAACCGCGATACAAATGTTTAAACCACCACCCGTGCGTGCTATCAACGGATGGTCATGTGGCATAAAGTGTGACCTCGGGCCGGGGCTTAGCCCTGGCCCTACCCCCCGCCGGAAGAAACCAATGGAAATTCAAATTATTTAAAACCAACATACGTTGCAAAGCCAACGCGTGGCACATTGGCGAGCGGTCATTTGTTGAATTTTTGTGTGTGGAGAGGTCCCGATTTCAAAACCGGTGGACTATCAAAAAAATTTAAACAACGAACCAAATAACCAAACCCAGGGTGCCACGTGGTAGCCTTTCATTGGGCCACGTGGCACCTTTTCATTCGCCCACACTATGCCACGTGTCACCATTTAATTCACCCAATTATCATCCAATGATTGCCTGCTACATCATCGACGCCAACTCAGCTGCCATGTCAACAGGCCACCCCGGATGCTGACGTCAGCATGTGCCATGTGTCACCCATCTAGTGGTGACACGTGTCACTTCCAGATTGGTCAAACCATATCCCGAAAATGCCAAAAATGCATGACACGTGTCACGCCCAGGAGCTGCCACATGTCCTGTACGGATAGGCCACGTAGGCTGTACGACCTGCCACATGTACTGTACGGACTGTATGGACAGGTACAGTCAACATCAAATTTTACCTGTTTGGCTCGGCGAACAGACCTCAATAACTTCTCCATACGGACTCTGTTTGCGAAAATAAATATACCGCTGGAATCAGGAGAATGAGACGGACACAACAGTATTGTTTTCGTCGCAATCTGATCACTTTGAAATCTGAGCAAATTTTAGACCCCTGGTCCAGATTCTGATCACACCTTCCCACTGAAAGGATTTTGGACCCACAAAAGATTATAATCATCGATCTGAGCTTCAATATTCTTCTGCTTCCAAGTCCTATCAACTGATTCTACTTGAAAATCCTTTTCGACAATCACCTGGGTACCTTGACATGCCTTGCACTACAACTGGCTATGTTCCTCAACCACTGCTCTCTGACTGCTGCTGACCCACTGTTCTCTCTGCACTTGGAAGACTTCCAGCCTTCCCACTGAGAATCAAGTCCCTCATGTGAACTTCTTTGGCGTCAACAATCCGCTCTCCAATGGCTGCAAATTTTCCCGCGACATCTTGTCACAAGCCAAGAAAACCATCAATCTTGAAAATGAATAATACAAGACTGAAAAATAATGACAGCAAAGTCTTATTGCTCTTCAAGCAAGTTGTCGCATCTTGTGCTTCATCAAAGCACATGGTGTTTTCCTGCATCTCAATGTGCTCAAAATTGACTTACAAGTCATCCATCATAATCGACTAAACATAAGTCGAAAACATGAACGACATAACATAGTCGCCAAGATAAAATCGACATAAGTCGAGACTCATGTGAAATGTTTCAACCTTCCCAAATGACAAGTCGAAAACCATGATAAACAATCATGCGACAATCATGACTCAACCATGATGAACTAACATCCAGTTCATTGTTTTATGCACTCTCAAAACCAAAAGCATGTGTATAGTTTCTTCAACTCTCTTCCCTGTAGAAACATAGGTACTCAAACCCAAGACATGTGGGTACTAATGAGCTGAATATGAAAAGTATATGTGGATGTAATAAAATGGACATCATACCCCACTTTGACATGTTCTTGAACGAGGGGGTATAACACAAGCGTGCTTACCAAAAATAATGCATTCACATGCAAACTTGCATCTTGCAAAATATGACAAACTGCTGCAACTTGTCAACTTCAACAAAAGTGAAATAGCTAAGGCTGAAATGTGCATCTATACAGAAAAAATGCAAGCCTTACTTATGCAAGAAATCAATCCATTTCTTACCAAGCCAACTCAATGGCGAATGCTTCTGCTGAAAGTTGTCTTCTTGTGAATCATCTTGACTCACATCAATGATGGAATCTCCTCTTCCATTCTTGTCAATCTTTTTCTCCAACTGCTTCTTGTGCTGTGGATGAGAGGTTGGATGCAATGTCCAACATTTGTCAATGAGATGACCCCTCTTCTGACAATGACTGCAAATCTTTTGCATTTTCTCTTCATGTTGCCTTTGCTTGGAAATTTTCCTGAAAATGGACTTTCTCTTCCAACATTTTGAAACATGATGGTTATTGAAACCACAATATGTACATGGTCTTTTTCCATTGTTACATGTAGATTTACCATGCTTAACATAATCAAAAGCAACTGAGTTATAGGCAGATTTATACCTTGAACATTCACCTTTATCGCCGCTTTGAGGAGGTGAATCGGAAGAGTTACAAGCTCTCTTTTGAAGACTAACAAATCTGCTCTTGTCCTCATGGCTGTCACAACCTTTTTGTTGCACACATTTTCATTCATCTTGAACACAAGTTTTGCATGCTGAAGAGTTTGAACTTGCAACCAAAGTTCTTGAACTTTCACCTTGAAAACCTTCTTGAGGAGGTGAACTTGAAACAAAAATTGTTCTTGAAACTTTTTCATTAGTTTCCTCAACCTTGGAATTTGTTTCATTAATTCTTTCATAACCAAGACCACAATACTTAGGTCTCTCTTCAACAACAATAGGCTCAACAATGCCTTGTGCATGCTTGCCTAACCCTTTACCTTC
>ML792739.1:536850-577545 GCA_009831015.1 Picea engelmannii
CTTCATAGCACAATTTATTCTACCTCTGTTATTCGCACTCAAATCTTATCAATGATAATGATCAGTGCATCCCTACTCCTATAAGAGTGGTTGACATTTTAACAGAGGGATTATAGAAGTTTCCAAATTGTAGTGTCATTCTGCAGTCCTTCTCCTTAAATAGAAACGCAGATAACCATATCTTCTAACACGGCTCATGCCTGAGCCCAACCAGGCCAAGTGTTGTAACCATGCTTTGATACCACTTTGTAACACATCCACTATCATAATTTAAAATTTTTGGGTTAATTTCCCGCAATTGAGAAGTTCCCACAAACCTGCCTTAGCGAAATGCCAATCCCTGGTTCACTATCGGGATTCAGGGTTTCTAAAGTCAAAACTCATTCACCCCCATGACTCGTGATCCTCCAAATCCCGATGCGCTCCTTACGCATTAAGTCCCCAGGCCAAGCCTGTGGTTTACTGCCTTTACGACCATGGTCTTACCTTCTGTACGGGGCTACTCCTATCGGAGTTGCCAGATTTCCGTTGTCGTAATTCACGAGTTCTCAGAACTCGCAGTTCTCCGATCCCCGATATGCTCCTAACGCATTAGCCCTCTATGCTATAAAATAGTCTATGTGACCGCTTACCATAAGACCACCGCCGTATAACCTCCCATCGGGATTTCGGCATTTGTGATGACACAAAACACATGTCCACGGGAGTTGCGAATTCCCGATTCGCGATTCTCTCCGGGTGCTTGACACGCGTCCTTCCTACAGCTCCGTCCTCCTCCGCTAGTAGGCTTGACAGCTGGCTCCCACTCATCGGGGTTTCGCGGTTCGCGATTCCGTATGGCAAGAGTTCCTTGCATTCGTAAACCCCGATATGTCGAACCCCGACTATGTTAGATCCATTGACAAGCGTCCCTCAAATGATGGACGGTCCTGATTGTATCGGAGAATCGCGTATCGCGATTTCCTTGTGCACAAATCTCTTGTCTCTGGGAACCCCGATTCCCGATCTCTGACTCTCTGGGATCCTTTGCCACGTGTCCCTTGTATCGACGGCTCATGATGATATCGAGATTTCTCATATCGCGGTTTTGTAATGTAAGGGTTTCATGTCCTTGAAATCCCCGATACACCGATTCCCGATTTTTCGAACTCCGACTTTCTGGAATCTCTCGCCATGTGTCCCGGCTGTTTGGACGGTTCAGATCCTATTGGGAGATCGCGGATCGCGATCTCCTGTTACACAATTTCCTTACCATCGAAAACTCCGATAAAAAAAATGCCGACGACGCACGATCCTTTGCCACCTGTCCTTGCAGACAGACAGTCTGGATTGATTCTCGGGGTTTCGGGACTTATGATGTCCTGGTTCTCATGGCCTCGAGAACTCCGATTCCCCGATCCACGACTCTACGGGATCCTCTGACACGCGTCCTCGAACAATGGATGGTTCAGATCTGATCGGGAAATCGCGTATCGTGATTCCAATATGTAATGGTTTTATACTCCCCAAATCTCCGATAGTAAAAATCCCAACGCCTCCTAAACGCCGACACGTGTCCTGACGGGATCAACGGCTAGGATCCATTCTCTGCACACTAGGGTTTAACTCCGGCGCATCTTCTCCAGATCCAATGGCTGACGGGTAATTGGTCCGATATCTAATGGCCTAGATTCGTTCCTTTGGGTCTTGGGGTTTGCGCACCCAATTTCACGTTGCTCACGATGATAGAGGACAAAGGGTCAAGGTATGTAACGCCTTCGTTACTCCCATCAATCTAATGGTCGTGAATGACTATGGGTCCTCCGATGAGATCTCATCTGTCGACTTACTTCATCTCGCAACATTACTATCCTGGAACCTTAATAGGATCGTTTCTCCTCGTACAGGGTTAATAAGGCCTGTGCCTTCGAGTCCTTATTCTGGGTCCTTGGTGAACCTTTCCAAGGGGGAAATCTCTGTGAAGAGATTCCTACCGGGGCATTCCCGGAAGCAGGTAAAGGAAGACAACTTCCCGAGAACGGCTGGGCATGATTAGATTCATCTATCAACATMAGTCGAGCACGGTTTYCTCCGTGTYAAGCATATATCAACTCATTCGTATCAAGCACTACGCAGACATTCACATGCTGAAACCATTTACAATTTCACAGCTCTATGAGCCAATAACTACTCCTCATTATCAATTACTGCACAGATATTCTTACACAGGAGATAATTACAATTATACAAGTCTATTAACATATGTGACAGCATATAAATGTCAAAATGCAATATAAGCAAAATACTTATCAAAATAACTTCAGCAATGGAAGAAACTGCTGAGAGGGGCGCTTGTTTCCACCCAACCGTAGGCGTAGCGACTCCTACTGGATTTACCACTAGCCACCCCCGAGCTGAGACCACGATGTCCTGAGTCCTGCGTCTCTCTGTCTTCCAGTGCCCAGGAGCAAAGGTTGCAATCCTTCCTCCTGCGATCACTCACTCTGCGTAGAAAATTGCCAGAGTTCCCCTCACGTCTGCCCCTGTCAATCGTTCCAGCCATACGCCTTATCCTCTCGCGAGGTTGCGTGTGGCACGATTACCCTCGCGCTAGTCAGTCATGATGGCTCTACGGATAGGCGGTTCACCTCCCCATCCCTCATCAAGCCATCAACCTACCAGCCTGCAAGGCATTTATTTCAGGGCTAGCAACCCACTTTTGGTTCTCCGGGCTAGTGGAGTCCAAATACGGTATTAAATTCTCAGTGGAAGTTAACGCCCCCTTTTCAGGTGCCTTCCACCGCCATCGTGGTCTCTTTTTCTGCACATCCCCTCTCAGCATTTCTGTAATATAAATTCATAATGTTATTTACATTTTCATCATGCTTTAGCATGGTAATTCCTGTATTAGGATTAATTACCAATTTGGGGGAAACAAGGTGTTACAGCAAGTCACTGTGGGTAACTTTTTGTAACATATGTATAGTCTTTGTACTATTACTTTCTAGTTTCTTTTAGTGTTATGGACATGTCGTTGATGTTATCTTTCGTCACTATGGTAGATGTCAAGTGATTTTGAGGTCTTCGTTGGGTATGCAGACAGTGCTAGTTGGCACACTTGGAAGCTTGCCTCCGCAGCTTGGGTAATCTTTACACCTCAAGGCCAGTTATTATATTCCATAGGTATATAATAATGTCTCCGAGTATAGTGCAGTTCTTGATTTGAATCGTGACGCTTTGTCATTTTCTATCTCTCATCTCTGGGTCTATCTCGACACTCAATTGGTTGTGTCTTAGTTAAACAGAGTATATCGGGTTCATGATCCAACTTTACACCGACAATTCCTTAGGGTATGTCTCTTAGAATGACACTTTGATTATATTACATATTTTCATGTTCCTAGAATATTAAACCAAGTTACAAATACTCTAGCTAATCAAATTTTAGATTGGCATCTTACACACATATGAAAGAACATTCACATAAACATGAAAATACATTTTTTTCACACATGATCCATAAGGGACAAAAGAAAAAAAAAACCATATATAATATCATAAAGTAACCAGAGTACACAAATGGATGCAAGCGCCTCAAAAATATGACCAATAACGATTCACAGGGATTATTCCCTCAAAAAATATATACAAGTAATGCTCGTGGCACGTAAAATGTCTAGCTAAAGTTAGGGCTTGTGGGCCCTGTTATACTGATCCACAACGTTGGATAAATGCTGAAACAACTGGACCCACGTCTGTGGTGCCCCCACTACATGAGGCTGCATAGATGGTGGCAGGTCCTCAATCTATGCCATAGGGACCGTGCGAGTGAGTGCAGTAAAGTTTCGCTTGACTCATCTCAATACCTTCTCAGCTTCCCCGGTCGAAAGATCTCCCGCTACTGTTGGTCCCCCTGCAGCGGTAGGTGAAGTCCCTGGCCGAGGACGATGCATGTTTCTCGCATAGTCATCCAGTCATACTGGTCCCACATCTGCACACAAAAAGCACATATCCATCAAATACTCTGGTATACCAAAAAAAATGATATATATAACAAAAAAAACATAAAAATTACATATGTTTAAAAAAAACTACAAAGGTGGAGACTTACCCATCTCCCCTCGCTCCTCACCAGTAGGTACTAGTATCTCAGGGTCTCTCGAGAAATCAATCCTGGCATAGGGGTAGTCCTCTATAACTGGGATCTGTTGCGACAACCACGTGAAGAAGTCATCATCGAAGGAATCATTGGTCCTTCTGCCACCCTGTCGCGGTAGTAATACTACCCATCTACACATAGTAGGAAGAGAGGCCTTATGTCCTCGTACCACTACTCGAGGACTAAAACTCAGAACTCTCTCAAAAAAGAACGAGCACATAATGGTCCCAAACCCAAAGTTCTTATGTGTCCACAAACGACAATCTATCAACTGCCTCTTCATACACTCAAGCAAAGTGGTACTCCAATAAAAAAATTGTGCATTTAAGCACTAGACTGCATAGTTCATCTGTGCACAAGACACCTGATGTAAAGCCACAGAACTAGTGATTCGCCCAATAAGCAATACTATCGCCTGTAGCGATAAGTTAGTAATCTTGCTTATGGGTACCTGGGAGATTGAGCAGTCTAAATCATCCACACAATATAGACCTATCAATTCCACTATGTTATGCGGCCCCGAAGGAGAAGTCCGAAAGTTGACTGGTTCCCCTCTCCTGGAGAAGCCAGTCAAAAAGTAAATGTCCTCGGTCGTGGGCACTAGTGACTACCCCTCTAACATGAATTCCTCTGCATCGATATGCCAATAGTCAACCAAGGCATTCAGTAGCCTAGGTTGTACCCACATAAAAGGACATAGGAAAAACTTGAGTAACCCACACTACATCAAGGCAACCATTGCATTGGAGTCTTCCCCAACCAACTCACTAACTTCTTCATGCTCTCTTCCTCTCCAGTGGACATGCATCCTGCAAAACACCAACATTTAGGAGAGTTAACCCTTGACTTTTAAGCCTTTTTCATTCAATAAGGGGGTCCACACAGGCTATAATAGTGACAATCGTGTGTACACGCGTGCAGAGTTTACTTTGCCCAAATGTACATGTGGCCTATACTGAGACAGTCCATGTGGACCTAGGGCCAACCTTTTAAAGGTCGATGCCCCCCTAAAAAATGAAACGCAATGAAAAAATAAAGACTTAAAATGCAAGATAAGAGAGTTTGTACTTGGTCCAGACAAAAGTTCGTTTCATCCACTGTAGCCCCCAGAATCACCGCTTTTGGCAAAGGTTTTTTTTTGTCTCCAGAGTCAATTTCCAATTCAGCAATGGTGATAATGACCTGCCAACTTCTATTTATAGACTTTTTGGCCTCTTTTTGTCATTTTTTTGGCCTCCCTTATCATTTTATTTAAAACAAAAACCATTTAGAGTGATTCAAGAGTTGCATGGGAGGGATATGATCGGGTATCGGGACAGTTTTTTTTTTGAGTTTTGGGTAATTTTCGACGGTTCATGAAAAAAAAATTCGAGGATCAACTTGAGCATATAGGTTAGGTTTCTACCCTAACTTTTGTATCTCATTATCTTTTTCCTTTGCCATAAGATTGATCCCATCAGCTTGTGACATAGAACCATCATAGCTACTTTAGAAGTGTCGTGACTTGGTGGTAGAGCTTACCATAACATGGATGCCCTAGGTAGATCCTGGTTGCATTATGGTATCCATGCTGTCTCTAATCATTGTAGGCTTGGGAGTCCTTATAGTTTTTCCTGATTACGAGTTTGAGCCTCATTTTCATGCTTCTTTTTCGCTATTGACCTCACCCTCGGGACTCCAAAAAAATATATCGGGTCTTCTTTTAAGACCTTTTCAGACCCTCTAAACATGAAAATATTGTCGAGCGATCTTGTGGCTTTTCATGCTCGTTAAACTGAAATTTGAAGTCACGTCTATTCGATGGTAGTTTACCCCTTTTTTAGTCTAGACGATCAACTATACGAACAAAGGTATACTCTATGGAACTTCAGTTCTCTAAAAGAGTACCCTCAGGTATCATTTTAACCCTTTTTCGGGCCTGAGGGAATAAATTTATGAAAAAGGAACCCCCCCGGAGTCCATAGTTAATCTCTTTTCAGACTCCCTAAAATTGAACAGATCATTGAGTGACCTTATTCTCTCACACTCGTTAAACTGGTCCAAAAGAACATTCCTGACAGAGTCCCTAGTTAAGCTTTTTTCAGACTCCTTAAAAATGAAAAAATGGTCAAATGATCTTGTTCTTATCACACTCATTAAAATTGTTTTGAATAGATGTCTTATCGGTGCTAGTTTACCCTTTTTTTGAACCGACTAGACTATCTTCGAAAAAGGCACCCCAATGGAGTCTCCTTTTATGTTTTTTTCAGACTCTCTAAATATGAAAAACCACCGATCTTACCTTCTCTGGGCTCATTAAACTTACATTGAAGGACGTTACCATTGTGTGTTTTGTTAACCGTGTTTGCATACCTTATACGCCAGCCTTGTAACACTTTGCTTCTGTGTCTTAACACCCTTAACCCCCAGAGGATTTTTCCCGAGTATCATTATTCTGAACATCAGTCTTGTCCTTCTGCCTTGAACTTGTATGTTTGTAACACTCATTCCTCCATTGTAACGTAACATTTCTTTATTCTTTTTTCCCAAATTATTGAAAAAGACAAAAAAATCAAATATACCCCAAAAAGAGGAAGGGAAAAGTATTTTCTTTATTGGCAGTATAATGAGTCGCCCTTGGATAAAGAACATCTATTCATTTGTTCGTCAAACTATGGGATGTAATACGACCTTGGGAAGTCATTCTCGCTACATATAGTTTTGTCCTCCTCCGTTTGGTTATTCTTCCAAACATATGGAGAGTTTCCATTGCCTCCTTCTTTGTAAACTTATGATTAATGCCATGTTGCCTAAGTCTCATCATTTGTCGTGTTGTTGTCCAAGGTGTTAATGCTCTGTAAATTTCCTAGAGGTTGTCAGAAAAGAAGAAATCTACTGGAGGTAACTTTATCCAACCACTTCGAAGCTGGGATCTATCCCTACCAGCTTTAGAGAGGGATCTCTCTGTACGATTTAGGTGTGTTTTGAACTTAAGATATTAGGCTAGTTAAATAAAATATGTTTGTTTTGATTGTTGTAGTTTTAGTTAAGTTGGTTGAGAGCTCTTTACACATCCATTGGGCTATGGGGTCTATATTTCGAGATGAGAATCTAAACTAGAAAATGAAATATTATTTTCACAAGGTGAGATAATGCATTCGTTGGATTCTTTAGCAGTAAAAGTTTGAATAGCAGAAAAGACGAGAATATCAATCAAAGTAAAGAAGCAGTTAAGAATTTATTCACTGTAATATCAGATGACGAACATAAAAATATTTCAAAGTCAGAAATAGGGTATACAAAGATAAATCCTGCAACGTTCGTTAATTTCAATTATTATATTTAGAACACAATACGATAACTGAGTGAGAATAAACATTTAATAGAGAAGAGAAAACATCACCAATAAATAACACGCAAGAATCCTATGAAACGTCTCTTTGTATTAATGGAAGATCTCTTGATAAAATGTTATAGTCTTGTAGTAGTCTTGTAGCTTGCTGGGCATAAAGATCAACCCTCAATACTTTGAAAAGTGAAGTATTTATAACCCAAAATTACAAACGATCATGTCATTAAAGATTAGGACGTAGTAAATCTATTTTTAGCTTAACTAACTTAACAAACTACAAAAATCTAGGAAACTGTTTGATGATGTGTCGAAGATTCATGTTGTTTTCTGGGTGAAGCATTAGTGAGGCCTCTGCATGTGATCATCTGACTCGATAGCTAACTGGGCTTGGATAGCTCATCGACTACTCGATCAGACTGCAAATCTCTTCCCATCGAAGATGACTAGGAACGACGACTTTGAGTAACCTTAAGTAAACTTCATCCATCTCTGTGTACTTAGAAAAAGTTGTCTTGATGATGAAGATGTACCGGATCTCATGCTATATGCTAATGTCCAACTGTAGAGCATCTAGGAATGCTTTTCCAGTGATACTGGCTTATATTCCTGAAAATTTTGAACTATCCTTAGCCACAACGGCTAGTCTCTTTTTGTAATTGGGGAGCATCATCAATTTGTCATTTATCACCCTCAAAACAGGAAGACCCTTCCTCTATAGAGCCTCGATCTTGCTGAAAAACCTTTGCACCCCTAGGTCCATAGCCTGAACCTTTTCTTCTATGGAACCTGTGGTGTAGTTGTTTATGAAATAGTGACTGAAGGGTCTTGTTGATCTATCTCAAACACAGTGTTTGGCTCCCATTTTGTCTGGTTTGCAAACTTCTCTACCTCAGGCCTAGATATGTGAACATACAAGATATTCTTATTTTTGATCCTCATCTCGGAAATTATCCCACACAGATCATAGTGCCACGTGAAACTAACAAAAAATTCATTTCTTTTAGTAGTCTGTCTGCTTCCTCCCCGACGCCTCGACTGTTGCAGATGAAAGACCCAATCTACCCTTTGATTCTAAGTTGTTGCTTCTTCTTCAAAGACAAAAAATGTATGTCGTATGAGTTTATCATCTGCCTTATGTATTCCAGGGAGAGAATTATAATAGGTAAGTACTTGGGAAGTTTATATGGGGCCAACGCGCACCCATAGAATCTGATCTCAGTATGATTTTGGTACAGGTACCAATCACCAGTCTTTGTAAGGTCTGAGAGATGTAGAATCCTCTGAATTTCCTCATTAATTCTGTGTTCAGGTCTACCACTGAGCATACTCACCATTGGGTGGTAGAACTGCTCGATGAACTGCTTGAAGTTGAATTCTGTGGAGTTATGTATGAGCAGAGAAGTCCATGTTGTCGCTGCCTATGGTCTACCATCCTTGTCCATCTTCTGCATAGAAAAATAAAATGTGTCTACTTGGAAGAAAACGAATAGGTATGCTAGTATTGCAGAATACTGGAACATACCTTCTGTGGAAAAATTTATGAATTGTTCGTGAATGTTGTCTGCCAGGAACATGTTGTAGGCGAATTGTGTAGTGGCTTTCTCATCGGTGGAGAAAATAGACAGAAATCCCAAAATGGGTTCATCTACCCATTGATCTGAAAAATATCGAAGCAAGGCACATAGTGAAATGATGACCTGGTTTCCTTTTATTGAGAACAGGGAGGAAGGGTAAGGGGGGTTTGTAGTGGGGGGCTGAGCAGATTATGGAAGAAAAAGCTCAAAAATCTAAGCTCTTTGAGGAAACAACATCTTCTGGTAGAGCTCTGTGATGATTTCTAGGTTAAAAGGTGAGGCAGATTCAGCTCGGGATATCTGCATCATTTGGTCGATGGTTTCTGATGTGATGAGGAAAATAATTTCCCCAGATGAAGACACAATGGCTCTATATTCAAGGATGTAATGGGCTTGGAATTTGAGGGAGAATTCTGGCAAGTGGTGAATCTAGGGGAAAAGATACAAGGGTAGGTTGGACTCCCAGAGCCCAATTTCATCACTCTGGTCGAGGAAGACTTCTTTAAGCCATGACTATAGGTATGCAAAGTTGAAATCTCATCTTGTGTCTGCAATTAATTAGTCTTTATCGGAAAGAGGAATCCTGTCGAGGTCGACAGGAGGCGGGAGAAAAGGATTCTCCTCACATTCTGTTCTCTTTGACTTTGGCGCCATCAATGTAACAATACCTTCAAATAAAACAAAGGTTAGAGGGGATGACTATAGATGTGGGTGACTGATTGTAATGGAGAGGAAAACAGGGAAATTCTCTGGTGCGACGACTGGGTAAATGGTGAGGGAATGAAGGGTGAGGGTGGTTTTGAGAAAATATATATTTGTTGGGTGCGGGAGATAGGTCAGCTGGTTAACGGATAAGTTAGCCAGTAATAAATGGCCAGTAGGTCATTTAAAACATGAGATGGCAGGTGACAATGACTGAAGTATATGGCTGATCAATGTGGTAGGTATTGATTGGGGGAAAATACCATGGTGAAGGGACTTTCCATGGGTGAACGAGGGATAAAGGCTGACAGAGTTATGGGATGTGACTCTTAAGGAAAAGGTGGATAGTGACGTCCTAAGGTGACGAGGTATGTCAAACAGTAATAGGCAGTGGGCTTTGGAACCAATGGATTCATGCCACATATAGATAGGGGGCCCGCCATAGGATTGATTTGCATGCTTCCTTCTCAACTGTAGATCTATGTGTGATCTTTAAAACACATTCTGGACCCCCCCCCCCTCCGTTAAAATCAGAACGGATGGGGGGGTCCAGAATCCAATATAGACTGTAGATCTAGGTGCTGAAGCTTGAGCTGTCTAGATGTGCGCATATATTATCTCCAATTCCAGACCCCCCCCCCACACTATTAAAGGTAGAACGGTCGGGGGGGTCTGGAAAGACTTGTCCACTGTAGATCTGGGTGCGAACATCTGATTCGTTCATACATGAGCTGTGCATAATTGTGAGCACGAAGGCATATGTGCCCAGAAAAACTTAGGATAAGTGCATATCGTGGGCTTTCCCAAGCTTTTCCATGTTTCTATCACCAAGGGGTTAGACATCAAACCTTTTAAACCTCAAAGACATGGTTCAACATTGATCATCAAGCTAGTTTTATTGAAATAAAGAAAAATACCCTATGTTCTAACCTAATTACCTATGACAATTAGCCTAGATTAAACTGTTGGACTAAGAAATTACTCTATCCTGGGGCTATTTGACCAAGATTAGGCAGTCTGGTCAGATTTATTCATTAACTAACGTAGATCACTTAGCTAAGATTAAACAGTTTAGCCAAGCTTATTCACTACTCCTATCAACATCAATTTAAAATAACTTGGCCATGCTTGAAAGGTATGGACCAAGTCATCGTTATTGCATGGGGCTCTATTGAATTTCTTTTATGCCCTCTTTTATTCTTTTTCTTTTCTTTTTATTTTTTTTTCCTCAAATTATCTGTAGAATGAAAATTCATTTGACAAACAAAAAACACTAAAGGGATAACATTTCAGTCACCATTTGACCCTATAAATTATAGGGTTATAACAGTGGCTCCACCTGGGGATGGTACTCTCCTTGTGAAGTGCCAAGAATCCTGATTCCTGATGTTCTGAAACTTTCTCCATAGTCGCCTTTGTTGCTTGAACAATTTTATTTTGAAAATTGGAAGACAATGTTTAGTGGCTTAGGGCCTTCTCTCCAGGATTCAACCATATGATCAAAGTTATTCACTCGAAAACTTGCAAGAAAAATGAAAGTGGTTTGTACAACGGAAAGTGTGACTTCAGGTCCCTACTGAGGTGGTGAATAATGCTTCAACATTCTGCCATTTACAGGTCCTCCTAGCAGATCTGTCCCATCACTGTTGTTGAGCAAGAAGGCGTTATTTCCTCTGAATGCTTGAATCATGTATGTTCCCTTCCACAGAAAATCAAATTTTCCATTATTTCCCTTGTCTTCATTTCAGGAATCCCATCTTAGCACCAAGTCACCTAGCTCGAAATCATCTTCTTTGGTTCTTTTGTCAAAGATCTTCTTAATGCTTTCTTGGACTACCTGAGTCTTGTTGTATACTTCTTCCCTGGACTGTTGCAAATGGATCATCTGGTTTATCCTTCTTTGGGAGTCGTTCGGCTCGGCTTACATGTCTTGCAACAATTTCATGACAGGAACTCCTAAGGAAGTGGGAAAAACTGCTTCTATTCCATAGACCAACTAATATGGTGACATACCGATTGACCTTTTGGTGGTCAGTCTATCGGCCCATAGTGCGAAAACCAACTTGTTATGCCACAAATTTTTGTTTTCTTGCAAAGTTTTCTTGATAATGTTTACCAGGGTTTTATTTGATGATTCCGCCAGCCCATTTCCCTGAGGGTAATAAGCTGTGGAATGTCCCAAACCAATATGATACTGGTTGCATAAATCTATGAGTTTCTTAGATCGAAAAGCAGTTGTGTTGTCGGTTATAATATTTCTAGGACCTCCAAAACGAGACAAGATATTATTTTAAAGAAATTTAATAATGACGGAATCAGTAGCTTGCCTGCTTGGTACTGCTTGGATCCATTTTGTAAAAAAATCCATGGCAGTAAGAATCCACCTGTGTTGGCCTGAAGAGGGAGGATGCATTTCTCCGATGAAGTCTAACCCCCATTGCTGGAAAGGGGCTTCAACATAGATTGGTTTCAGGGGTAGAGGAAGAAGTTTCCTTTTTCCCTCGAAAAGTTGACATTTATGACACGAAGTCACTTTATGATGCACATCAGCGAATAGTGTTGGCCAATAGAATCCAGCTCTGAGGATTTTATTAGTTGTGGTCTTCTAGCTCAGATGACCACCACAGTCTCCTGTATGAAAATCCTGCAATACTTTGTCAGCTTCATTCTTCAATAGACAATTTAACAAAATACCTCCAGGATATTTCCAATATAGATTTCCTTCTAAAATGAAAAATTTTAATGCTTTCAATTTCAAAAACCTAGCTTTAGTTTTGGTCAAACTAGGGGGAGCTTGTAAATTATGTAAAACAAATATCAGGTCTGTGTACCATAGAGAGTTCAGAAATATCTCTTTCACGCTTGGAGTCGCCTACTCACCCTGTTCATCTACTGTAGCTAAGAAATTAATGTCAAGAGCATGGAAATTTGATTCAGCCATTAACTTTGCTAGACCTTGACCTTTAATCAGTTTAGTAGGTTTAATCTCTATGTCATATTCTAGAATGATAGAAATCCATCTTCCTCTTCGGCCATATGTATTTTCCTGGGTTAAAATGTCTTTTACTACCACATTTGGAACATATGAAATGGTGTGGGAATGGAGAATGTATACTCTAAAATATTTTATGGCTTTCACCAAGGCAAAATCATGTTTCTCCATTATTTTATAATCCAAAGCAACATCTCTTAAATATTTACTGAAAAAGGCTATGGGTTGTTCATACTATTCACCATTTTTCTGTAGTAATATTGTTGTAATGGTATGTTCAAAGGCGAAAGAAAAAAGATAAAAAATCTTTGGTGAAGTCAGGACTGATTAAGACTGGAGCCTGTGTGAGTGCGTGTTTGACTTGTTCAAAATACTGCTTGGACTTTGTGTCCCATTTTATTTTTGTGTCATTTTTTAACATGTTTGTGATGTTCTTGAGAAGCTCAACCAGGTTGGGTATGAATCTTTACAGAAAGTTTATTTTTTTGATGAAAGACTGTAACTCTTTGATATTTCTTGGGTGTTCTAATTTCTGAATGGCCTTGATTCTACTAGGGTCTATCTTAATTCTATCCTTAGAGATTATGTTCCCTAGCAGTTTACCTTCCTCTAATTCAAAAAGGCTCTTCTTAGGATTCAAAGAAATCCCAAATTTCCGGCATTTCTCAAAAACTCGTCTGAGATGTCGTAAGTGCTCATCATCAGATTAGGAAAACACAGTTATGTCGTCCAGATAGATGACAATAAATTTGCCAAGTTCTTCCACAAAAGTGATGTCCATCACTCTCTGGAAAGTGGCCCCAATGTTCATCAATCCGAAAGGCATTTTCACATACATGAAAGTACCCCATGGTGTTGTGAAAGTTGTTTTCTCTTGGTCATCTGGGTGAACGAGGACCTGATTATAACCTGAGAACCCATCCAGTAAAGAGATTCGACTGGATCCGACTACCTTTTGTAATATGTGGTCCATTTTTGGAAATGGGTAGTTGTCCTTCAGAGAGACCTTATTCAGATTTCGGGAATCAATGCAAAGCCTGATTTCTCCAGATTTCTTTCGGGTTGGGACCAAATTTGAAAACCATTTGGAAAATTGTAACGGAACTATGATTTTAGCATCGTACACTTTTTTTATTTCTTTTTCTATTAGGGGAAGTAGCTTGGGATTGATTCTCCTAAGTTTTTATCTGAAAGGTTTTTGATCTTCTTTTATTGGAATCCTATGTTGTATGATGTTGGTGTCATAAGCTTTCAAGTCCTCGCAACCCCAGGCAAATACGTCTGAATATTCCTTGAAAAGATTAATGTATTTGAGTTTCTTCTTAGGGGCTAATGATTTGGAAAGTTTTACCATCTTGGGTTTCTCTTTTGTCCCTATATTACAATCTTCTACTTCTTGACCAATGGCTTCGATTTTTGGTTTTTTAGCTACAACATTAAAATCAAATAGGTCTTCTAAAGGAACTAAACCCCTAGGTAAAACATTAATTTTTAAATGCAAAACATCAGCTTCTATCTCACCCTCACCTAACTCCCCTGAATCTATCTTATTTACACTATCATTTCCAAAATCAGGGCTTTTTACATTTTCATCCTCATTTTCTAAGTCTATGTTTGTACACTTGAAATCATTTTTACATTGTAGAAAATCTTCAATTTGATCATCATTACCAAATACCTGCCAGTATCTGATGTTGTCTAGAATAGTTGGTCTGCACTTCACCTCCACCGTGTATGGGAGAGTGGAATGAAAAGGTATATTGCATGTGGCTACTGACGTAGCTAATCCATCTGCTAAAATATTATGTCCCCTAGGCATCACCTACAAATCAACTTCAGTGAAACATTTAAGGGCATCCATAACAACATTCCTATAAGCTCTAAGACGGGGATGTTTTTTTGCATACTCACCTTTAATTTGTTTGATAATTAATTTGGAATCTCCCTTTACCATGATTTGTTTGGCACCAACCTTCTTCAATAGTTTCAGACTGAGCATCAAAGATTTGTACTCAGCTATGTTGTTAGTGCATTGAAAATTCAGTTTGTAAGAATGGTTTTCCGAATACATGGATCTGTGATTGTGCAACCAAATTCTTGCTCCTGCTCCTTCTTTTCTTATGGCTCCATCAAATTCCATGCTCCAGAAATCTGTTGGCAATTCTTCAGTTATCACATTTTTCTTTCTTTCTGCCTCAGTGATTTCTTGGCCTTTGTTCAGAACAAATGTATCTTCTTCCAGCTGAGTGATTTGTTCTCTCGTGTCGCCATCATTATATAGAATAAAGGAATCTAGGTCAGAATGTGCAAAGTACAGAGGATAGTTATGTGGCTTTTCTTGGCTGCTGACCATGTATTTCATAAGCGTTTCTCTGTATAGTCTTCTTTGTTGCCCAAAAACTGGGATAGTGGCATACGACATATCCAACTGCAAAGTACCTTTCAACTTGGCCCCCCAAGACCAGGACAACAACATACCATATTTTGGGGGAATGTCTACAACCACAACATCCATGACCATGCTTTTTGCAGGAATTTGAACAAGGGTGATACACAAATCCTTGATCAAACTGATACATCTGACTTTGTTGGAGTCAAAAGAGTGCAAGTCCTTGTAAGGTCTGGTAACCTCAAGTCTTATTTTTTCCATCACTACTTTAAGCATCAAATTATGGGAAGCACCTGAATCTAACATAACATTATGTAGAATCAGGTCGTGTATATTAAGGTTGATGTAAAAAGGAGTGACAACACCATTGTTGGTATGACCATCCACTTCAGGTATAAACAGGAGTTCAGGTTGATCATCGGTAAGGTTTACAGTATTTGAATGATTCATCGATCCAACAGTTAATGCCTCCATGCCTATGTCAGGTTCAATGCTCAGTACTTTGATCACCTACCATCGGTAAGCATCCTTACTCATCAACTCAGAAAGCGGAATGGGAATTTTCACTTTGGCTAATTCCCCTTCGAGGCTGAAAGGAGTAGGTTTTCTGCTTTGGCTCTGGAATTCTAATTTGTCCATTGTAGTCTTCTAAGCAGAAATATTTGGTGGGTTGGTTGATGAAACCTCAGTCTGCGATGATCTTTTCAAAATGGTAAGGTTTCCTTTTGTTGGAACTTCAACATTACCTTTTTCACAGATCTTCTCGATAGAAGGCTCGGGGGTTTTCTTGGTTTCGACTATCTTCTTCGTTTTGGTTACCTTTTTTGGGGAACTCCCGTTTGTCTTTTTACTTCACAGATTGTACTGTAGATGTACCTCCATAATGGCATCTTCAAATGAATGTTGTTCGGTATCTTCAACTTTTTCGCTCATTTTTGTTTGAGAAAGAAGAAAAAGTTCTTGCTCCTCTTGGGTGAGGAAAATTGCTTCATTATCGTGAATGCCCATGAGGTTTATGTGTGTATCCTCCGGTTCTTCAATGACCTCATCTCCTTCATCAGCATAATTTTATTGCAGGGGCGGTCTGATTTGTTGATCAAGACCTCTCTGTTCTCTTTGATCCCTCGGATCTCTCTTCCTGATTTGAGGAGGGTTTCTTCTGAAGTTAGGATTCTGAATTTGGGGAGCTGGTGGGTTTTCTCTAGGAGGATTTCCTTCAGATACAATAAGTCTCTCCATCATTCATTCCATTTCTCTGGCAAAAGAATCCAATTTAGAATTGGAAGAAGATGTGGAAGGTTACTCTTTAATTGTGACCCTCTTCTTTGACCTTTGTCATGCCCTTTCTGCCAACAGGTTGGCCTCCACACTTATTGTTCTTTTCTGCATGTCTTCCAAGGTGGTGGAGTTTCTTTCCCTTAATTGATACGACATATCAGCGTCAAAACCATCAGGGAATTTTATCAATGCCATACCCTCTGGAGGTTTAATAACGGCTAGAATTGCATTGTACAGATTGTTGAAATGGGGGCAGTAATCTTGTACGGTCTCACCTTGATTTCTTCTGATGTTTTCATATTTTGACAAGATTTGGAGAGGATTTTTCTTTACCTCCCATATGTCTAGAAAAATTATTTGAAATGTTGTAAGGTCAAGAACTGAAGAAACGTGTAAGCCTTTGTACCATTTCTTGACGTCACCTGTCAATCTCTGCGTAAACAATCTCATTTGAATGTCAGCTTTATCTAATTCCTGTAGGTCAAAATAGTTATTCATTTTATCCACATCTTGTTGTGCATTCAAGGTCCATGTGCCATCGAACTGAGGAAGTTTCATTTGATAATCCTGGGGCATAGCATGAAGAGGTGTGACCAACACCAAGGGAGCATACCTGGCTACCATGATAGGCAAAGGGGGCGAGACGACAACCTGGATGATAGGTGGGGTGGTGACAGAAGACGAGGATGAGGAGTGACTAGCTGGCATAGAATGAGTGGTTTGAGGTTTAGCAGTGGGAGATAGAACTTCAAGGGTCCGGGGTTGCAAGATGGTTGGGTCTAGAACTGTTTCAACCACAAAGCTATCAGATTTCGTTCTAAACATGCTTTGTTCAAAAAGGATGTCAAAGTCAAGATCCTAAAGGGAAACAAGCTCTTCTAGAAGAGAAGGGGACCTCTGAAGGGGACTATGACTTACTGAAACTTCTGTGATGGTATTTTTCCTGAGCAACTATTTTGGATTATCAGTTGCTATTGTAGGTTCTGGGTCTGGGTGAGATCGAGTATAGCTCTTTTGGGAGCAATATTTCCTTTTGATATATATATATATATAGTTTTATGAGTCCGAAAATAATATGTACAAGCTTTTAACAACCTCTAAACATTATTTTTTTCTCAAATTTGCAATTTTTCAGAAACAAAATTTTCTTCTAGGGAAAAGAAAATGTGAGGTTAAAATTTGTTCAGTTCATTCCCCAGTATGGTCGCCACTATGTTAACGCTCTGTAAATTTCCTAGAGGTTGTCAGAAAAGAAGAAATCTACGGGAGGTAAATTTATCCAACCACTTCGAAGCTGGGATATAGCCCTACCATCTTTAGAGAGGGATCTCTCTGTACGATTTAGGTGTGTTTTGAACTTAAGATATTAGGCTAGTTAAATAAAATATGTTTGTTTTGTTTGTTGTCGTTTCTATTAAGTTGGTTGAGAGAGGTTTACACATTCATTGGGCTATGGGGTCTATATTTCGAGATGAGAATCTAAACCAGAAAATGAAAGATTCTTTTCATAGGGCGAGATAATGCATTTGTTGGATTCTTTAGCAGTAAAATGTTGAATAGCGGAAAAGATGAATATCAATCAAAGTAAAGAAGAAGTTAAGAATTTCTTCACTATAATATCAGAGGACGAACATAAAAATCTTTCAAAGTCAGAAACAGGATATAGAAAGATAAATCCTGCAATGTTCATTACTTTCAAAGATTAGATTTAGAACACAATATGATAACTGAGCGAGAAGAACATTTAATAGAGAAGAGAAAACATCACCAATAATTAACATGCAAGAATCCTGTGAAACGTCTCTTTGTATTAATGGAAGATCTCTTGATAAAATGTTACAGTCTTGTATCTTTCTGGGCGTAAAGATGAATCCTCAATACTTCGAAAAGTGAAGTATTTATAACCCAAAATTACAAACGATCCTGTCATTAAAGATCAAGACATGGTAAATCTATTTTTAGCTTAACTAACTTACCAAACTACAAAAATCTAGGAAACTGTTTGATGATGTGTCGAAGCTTCATGCTATTTTCTGGGTGAACTATTGGTGAGGCCTCTGCACGACCTCATCTGACTGGATAGTTGACTAGGCTTGGACAGCTCATCGACTACTCGATCAGAATGCAAAGCTCTTCCCATTGAAGATGACTGGTAATTATGACTTTGAGTAACCTTTGGTAAACTTCATCCATCTCTATGTACTTAGCAAAAGTTGGCCTGATGATGAAGATGTACCGAATCTCATGCTGTATGATGATGTCCAACTGTAGAGCATCTAGGAATTCTTTTCCAGTGATACTGCCTTATATTCCTGAAAATTTCAAACTATCCTTAGCCACAACGGCTAGTCTCTTTTTGTAATCGGGGAGCATCATCAATTTGTCATTTATCACCTTCAAAACAAGAAGACCCTTCTTTTGTAGAGCCTCGATCTTGCTGAAAAAATTTTGCACCCCTAGGTCGATAGCCTGAACCTTTTCTTCTATGGAACCTGCGGTGTAGTCGTCTATGAAACAGTGACTAAAGGGTCCTGTTGTTCTGTCTCACACAAAGTGTTTGGCTCCCATTCCATCTAGTTTGCAAAATTCTCTACCTCAGGCCTAGATATGTGAACATACAGGATATTCTTATTTTTTATCCTCATCTCAGAAATTATCCCGCACAGATCATAGTGCCACGTGAAACTAACAAAAAACTTCATTTCTTTTAGTAGTCTGTTTGCTTCCTCCCCGGTGCCTCGACTGTTGCAGATGAAAGACCCAATCTTCCCTTTGATTCTAAGCTGTTGCTTCTTCTTCAAAGACACAAAATGTATGTCATTTGAGTTTATTATCTGCTTTATGTATTCCAGGGAAAAAATTCTAACAGGTAAGTACTTGGGTAGTTTATATGGGGCCAACTCACACCCATAGACTCTGATCTTAGTATGATTTTTGTACAGGTACCAATCACCAGTCTTTGTAAGGTCCGAGAGATGTAGAATCCTCTGAATTTCCTCATTAATTCTGGGTTCGGGTCTTCTACTGAGCATACTCACCATTGGGTGGTACAACTGCTCAATGAACTGCTTGAAACTTAATTCTATGGAGTTATGTCTGAGCAAAGAATTCGATGCTGTTACTGCCTATGGTCTACCATCCTCGTCCATCTTCCACATAGAAAATGAAAATTTGTCTGCTTGGAAGAAAACGAACAGGTATGCCAGTATTGCAGAATAATAGAACATACCTTCTATGGAGAAATTTATGAATTTTTCATGAATGTTGTCCACCAGGAACGTGCTATAGGTGAAATGTGTAGTGGGTTTCTCATCGGTGGAGAAAATAGATAAAAATCCCAAAATGGGTTCATCTACCCATTGTTCTGAAAAATATCCAAGCAAGGCACATAATGACGTGATGACTTGGTTTCCTTTTATTGAGAACAGGGAGGAAGGGTAAGGGGGGTTTGTAGTGGGGAGCTGAGTGGATTGTGGAAGAAAAAGCTCGAAAATCTGATCTCTTTGAGGAAACGACAACTTCTGGTAGAGCTCTGTGATGATTTCAAGGTTAAAAGGTGAGGTAGATTTCACTCGGGATATCTGCATCATTTGGTCGATGGTTTCTGATGTGATGAGGAAAAGAATTTCCTTGGATGAGAACACAATGGCTCTATGTTCAGGGATATAATGGGCTTGGCATTTGAGGATGAATTCTGGGAAGTGGTGAATCTGGGGGAAAAGATACAAGGGTAGGTTGGACTCCCAGAGCCCAATTTCGTCACTCTGGTCTAGGAAGACTTCTTTAATCCATGACTGTAGGTCTGCGAAGTTGAAATCGCATCTTGTGTCTACAATTAAGTAGTCTTTTATCGGCCAGAGGAATCCTGTCAAGGTCGATAGGAGGCGGGAGAAAAGGATTCTCCTCTCCTTATGTTCTCTTTGACTTTGGCCCCATCACTATAAGAATACCTACAAATAAAACAAAGGTGAGTGGGGATGACTGTAGATGTGGGTGACTGACTATAATGGAGAGGAAAATGGGGAAATTCTCTAGTGTGATGACTGGGTAAATGATGAGGGAATGAAGGGTGAGGGTAGTTTTGAGCAAACAGATATCTGTTGGGTGCGGGAGATAGGTCAGTTGGTTAACGGATAAGTTAGTCAGTAATAAATGGCCAACGGGTCATTTAAAACATGAGATGGTAGGTGACAATGACTGAAGTATACGACTGAGCGATGTGGCAGATATTGATTGGGGGAAAATACCATGGTGAAGGGACTTTCCATGGGTGAATGAGGGAGAAAGACTGATAGAGTTATGGGATGTGACTCTTAAGGAAAAGGTGGATAGTGACATCCTAAGGTGACGAGGTATGTCAGACAGTAATAGGCGGTGGGATTTGGAACCAATGGATTCATGCCATGTATAGATAGGGGGGCCACTAGAGGAAAATTCCATTCCAGACGCCCCCCCCCCCCAACCGTTAAAGGCAGATTGGCTGAGGGGGTCCTAAAAACACCACGAGTCATTGATTTGCACACTTCCTTCTCAACCAGAGATCTGTGCATGATATTTAAAACACATTCCGGACCCCCCCCCCCCNATAAGAATGCACGGGGGGGGGTCCGGAATCTAATATAGACCGTAGATCTAGGCGTTGAAGTTTGAGCCGTCCATATGTGTGCATATATTATCTCGAATTCTTGACACCCCCCCCCCCACCATTAAAGGTAGAACGGTCGGGGGGGGGTCCGGAAAGACTTGTCCACCGTAGATCTGGGCATGAACATCTGAGTCGTTCATACATGAGTTGTGCATAATTGTGAGCGTGAAGGGATATTCGTCCAGAAAAACTTAGGATAAGTGCATATCGTGGGTTTTCCCAAGCATTTCCATGTTTCTATCACCAAGAGGTTAGACATCAAACCTTTTAAACCTCAAAGACATGGTTCAACATTGATCATCGAGCTGGTTTTATTGAAATAAAGAAAACTACCCTATGTTCTAACCTAATTACCTATGACAATTAGCCCAGATTAAATTGTTGGACAAAGAAATTACTCTATCCTTTGGCTATCTGACCAAGATTAGACAGTCTGGTCAGATTTATTCATTAACTAACCTATATAACTTGGCTAAGATTAAATAGTTTAGCCAAGCTTATTCACTACTCCTATCAACATCAATTTAAAAGAACTTGGCCATGCCTGAAAGTTATGGACCAAGTCATCATTATTGCATGGGGCTCTATTGAATTTCTTTTATGCCCTCTTTTATTCTTTTTCTTTTTCTTTCTCTTTCCACAAATTATTTGCAGAATGAAAAAACATTTGACGAACAAAAAACACTAAAGAGATAACATTTCAGTCACCATTTGACCCTATAAATTATAGGGTTATAACAGAAGGGAAGTTTCTACCAAGCCCGAGTCAGCCTCTCTGCAATTTGTCTCTTGCCCTCATACCCGACCATATTGAACGTCCAATCAAGTCTTTGTTTGAAATCAATGAAGCCTTTAGTCTGACCATCAAGATTCTTTAGTCCATGAATGATAAGCCATCGAAGACCTCTGGGTAGTGAAGTCGTACACTCATATTACACTCCTACTTTGAGTTTTGAAGATTTTGAAGTTGTTGCTTGATCTCTGAAGACCTCATCTCCATCCATTAGGCTGTATCAACTTCTAGAAGATGGCTACTCTATATGTATATATTTTTGATTTCGAGATGTAGATTCGTTGTGTATTGTTCGCGGCTACACTTTATATATTTATTTGACATGGATATTTAGTGTATTTGATTGGTAGCCATGATTCTATTTTATCCCGAGCATGGGTATGCCCGCCTCGGTGAGACATTTGTTATTTTGCAGACAACGCCTCTCGGTTCCTGGTCCCTTGGCTCACTTGTTCGGCACATTAGTAAAGATTGGTAATTTTTTTCTGCCATCAAATGCTCTTCTGCCCTCACACATTAGGGGGCATCTGTTATAACCCTAATTTGCACCATACATGCTTACCTGGCATCAAGCCATCTCAGATCCCTTTTTTTCCAAAGAACTACTGAACAACTCTTTAAAAAACCTCTTTTATAAGGGCCCACATGCCCTACTCTATTACTGCACGCATTTACATGCTAGTTGACCTAAAATAGCCTGTGTGGACCCACAAAATCACGAAAAAAGGAAAGTTGTCGACGAAACACACAACTTTGGGTGAGTTAACTGAAACTCTCAGACATGCATGGCCGAGGGTTCGTCCAAATACCTAGCTTCTTTTAGCTTATAAAATAAGGGTTAGGGGTCCCATTTGGAAGAGGAGAATAAGAGTAAAGAAAATCTACCCAATTGCACATTCCCATTGTCCCAACCCTTTAGCCATCCTTGTGCAAAGAGAGATACAAAGCAAAGAAGTTAGAGGACATTTGAAGAGGATCCCAGGATTAGTCTTGCGGAGAAGTGGTCGGTCTCGACATTGTAAGTTGATTCATTAAAGTTAATAATAAAGAAATTATTTTCCCATCCCACTATATAAGTTCTTCATAGTTTAGAGAATATATGTTTGAATCTCTAACCCATTAATCTGTAGAACAAATGCATGTAGAGTTTGTTGCTTATTTTGCACGTAGGTCAATCTTGAGAGGATAGCTGCCAACAAGCAATCAAGCATGAAGAAGGATTGACATTGAACATCCGAAACAAGGTATGTTCATTTAACCATGTATTTGCTTAAAATAAATGGGGATTAGGTTTGGGATGAAGGTATAAAGTAGGATTCTTTCCGTCTCATCTGCATGCATAATTTAATCCTAAATGCTAATCCGTAGGGGGATTTCCCACCACAACAGGTACCTCTGCACTATCAGGTCAAGCACCCCATCGATATGACCCTTGGTGCACCGCTAACCAATGGGCTAGTCTATTGCCTCTCTTTGTTAGAGAATGAGGAGATTAAGCGACAAATCCAAGAACTACTCCACAAGGGGCACATCCATCCCATCTCATCACCTTGCGGGAGCCCAATCGTGCTGGTACAGAAGAAAGATGGAACCTGGTGACTCTGTATTGATTATTGGGCTCTGAATAAAATCATAGTCAGAAACTGGTACCCAATTCCCCAAATCGACGACCTCCTTGATCAAATCACAGGGGCCAAATACTTTAGTAAGATTGATATGAAGTCTAGCTACCACCAGGTCCTAATAGAACATACAGATGTATGGAAGACCGCCTTCAAGTCAAAGGAAGGCCTTTTTGAATGGTTGGTCATGCCTTTTGGTTTGACAAATTATCCAACCACTTTCAATAGGATGATGGATGATATCGTGCGACCATTCACCAATAATTTTGTAGTGGTGTATCTGGATGACATTCTAATTTACATCAAGACTTGGGCTGAACACTTGCAACATATTCAGTAGGTTTTGCACACCCTGCGGTAGAAAAAAATATATGCCAACTTGGAAAAATTCTCCTTCGACATGGACAGGGTCCATTACCTAGGATAAATCATTGATCAACATGGCATACATGTGGATCCAGCCAAGATCCAAGTCATCCGTGACTGGCCAGCCCCAACAACACTCACTTAGCTTCAGAGCTTCTTGGGCCTTGCCACTTTCTACCACTAGTTCATGTTGGAATTCTCCCATATTGCATGGGTCCTCAGCCAAATAAACAGGGGTGGTGGTAAGGAGAAATTTGCGTGGGGCCAGTCCCAACAACAAGCATTCAATGATTTGAAGCAGCACTTGTGCTCAACCCTAGTACTTTCACTACTTGCAACACCCCTTTGAAATTAAGACAGATGCTTCAAACTATTCTATGGGCGTCATTCTCACTTAACACAACCACCTCATGGCCTATCATAGTGAGACACTGTCAGATGTTGTCTATAAGTACCCTACTTACGACAAAGAAATGTACTCCATTGTACAAGCCTACCACCAGTGGAGACATTACATTCTTGGGACGGAGATAGTCATCCACACTGATCATAAGCCACTACAGTTCATGCAAACATAGGGAAAATTGCAGAATGACCACCATCAAAAGTGGTCCACATACTTGCAACAATTCCACCTCAACATCAAGTATAAAAAAGGAAGCACCAATCGTGTCGTTGATTGCCTTAGCAAACTGCTAGTCACGACACTCACCATGGTGCCAGAATCTTGTGGCCATGAGACATCTGGATGGCCCAAACTCTATGAGATAGACTCTGACTTCACCACCACCTACCAAATGTTGGGTGAAAACGCAGTTGTCGATATTTTCCATCTTCAGGATGGGTTGTTGTGTTGTCTAGGCCATATATGTGTTCCATCAAGTGAGAGAGAGAAGATTATCTTGGAAGCCCACTACAGTTGAGTGGCAGAACACTTTAGCATCGAAAAGACAGTGGCGATGATACAGAAACATTTCTACTGGTCGAAACTTCAATAGGAGGTCAGCAAGTATATCAGGTCCTGCACTGCCTACGCTATTGCCAAACTAACCACTAAGAAACATGGCCTGTACACCCCTCTTCCTACTCCTGATAGGCTATGGGAATCCATCTCAATGGAATACATGTTGGGCCTCCCATCCACCAAGCGGGGAAATGAATGTGTTTTTGTGGTTTTTGATCACTTTTCTAATATGGCGATTTTGGTTGCCTGCAAGAAGAGCATAACAGCAAAGGCCACTGTCAAGATCTTCTTTGAATGCGTCTGGGTACATTTTGGAATCCCACAAACCATTGTATCAGATCGAGATAGTTGATTTCTCAGTTCTTTTTGGTTGAGCCTCTAGTCACTGTTGGACACCAAGCTCACCAAATCCACGGCCTTCCAACCCCAAACAAATGGACAAACCAAGGTTGTAAATTGAATGATTGTGTATATCCTTCGCATGTATAATTAAAAGAAACCTCGCACATGGGATGAGAGCCTTCCCTATGTCTATCATAGCTACAACCGAGCCCTTCATAGCTCAACTGGACACAACCCCTTTCAGGTGGGGTTGGGATTCCAACCATTAGGTCCCATAGATGTTGCACTTCCCCTTGTGTTCACCTCGACCGACTCATCTCCTGCTCCAGCTGAAGCTGAAAAATCCACCCGGTTCATTGAGCGGATCCAACACATTTGCCAATAGTTTTAGGATATCCTCTATAAGTCTAATGACAAGTACAAACAACACCATGATCAACATTGGGTGCCACATAAGTTTCAGGTGGGCGAAAAATTTTGGTTGCACTTGCAGAAAGAACGCCTTACAGGACCCCATCCGAATATTTTCCCACTCTGTTATGGGTTGTACACTATCACCAAGTCCATGGGGGATAATTCTTTTGAGATTAACATTCCTCCTTTCCTTGGCCTGCACCCAGTGTTCAATGTGGATCCCCTTTGCCCTTATTTCCCACCATTATTGGACACCTCAGAAGTAGCAGAACAACTAACACCAATAGAGCTCAACCCTGACTACATACGACAGGAATCCAATGATCATATTGTGGACACACATATCAAGGGCACTCAACAACAAAGGATCCATGTTTATCGAGTCGTTAAAGCAGGACAACTCCTGCACCAAGGCAAGTGGCTCACCAGGGGTCAAATTCAACAGAAATTTCCTCATCTGATGGGGGACCTCAACGCAATGGAGAACATTGATTCATAAGGAGGGAGGATTTATCCATATGGATAGCGGTTTCCACCCACCTTTTTGAACTGGCTCAAAACAATTTTCTAACAATTTTGGCAATTTACTATTTTTAGCAGTTTTAACTTCCGAGGCCATTTTGAGGGCCTAAATGAAGGTTTTTTGGGGATAAAGCACTTCACTGATATCCAAAGGCATGAATGATCCCTTCAAACAAATCGCCATGATGATACCTTTCCAATGAGCTATTACATGCCTAAAATAGAGATCGTATGCAAAAGTTACAACCCCTAGAAGTTGATGTACTAACTTACCCAAACGGGGCCCACATGACTTTTGGCACTTCATCTGCTAGGGTTAGGTTTTTGGTTGTCGAGGGTTTTGGGCATTCATTTTTATTGTAAAAAGGCCTTGAGATCCTCATTGTAATCAACTTCTTGTGAATGCGCGCAACCTTCACATCTCTTCTCAGAGATAAGCCACCACCATTCCAACAAGCTTGTTTCCGCTGCATTTTACAGTTTCAACTTATTTCGTTATTGAATAGAAAACCAGCTTTACTGTATCTCTACTATTTTGTGTTAAGAACCTGTTAATAATCTGTATTCATTTCGTTCTTCTCATAAAATCTGGATCAAGACTTGAGTTACCTCAAGGATGAATTTTACAAGTGGCAAATGAGGAATTTGACCACTTGTAGCCCCTGAAAAATCAGGGATTTGTAAAGCTGAAAAAATTCCTAAGGAGTGAAAAATACCTAGGCACAAGATGCTCATGATATACAACATATGGAGGAGGCAGGATGCTACTTAGTATGTTCGAGAAATGATATTACATGCTATTATGAACACATGTTGGGTGTGAGGCAAGGGTTTGATCTGAAAGGAGGACTATAGCAAAGGAGGATCATTTCAATTCGCCCTTATGGACTCATGGTTAGGATAGGGGGTGAATGAAGCAAGTAATTTGGTTGTTTTGTTCTACGGTTGGGTGGAACTTGGCTGTTCCATTTGTGTCCCAACATCTTATTCAGATATGTACATCCACTTGTTCTCTTGTTAAATGTTTTGTTGATTATTAGCTTACATAATGAAATTGTTATAGGATAACTATTTAACCTGTTGATTATACTCACTGAGTAAAGATAGGAGATATATTGTGAGTTCTAATTTGTAATAAAGTTGAGTTATACATGTATAGATAGTAATATATGTATATGTTTAACCAGATATAAAGAATTGTTAGAACTGTTGTTGTGTTCTGGAAATTTACAAGTGAATACGTGCTTCTATAGAAGATAATTGTGTGTGTTTACATGTATCCATATAGATATATATATGTACACACACACACACACACACACACACACACACACATACATGCAGAATGTCATTTCAGTCTTTGTACATGTACCATAAAAAGTAGATAAAGAGAATAGTAGTCCTCCCTTATGAAAGGAAACTACATTCTGTATGTGATGGTCCATAGAGAATTAGAGATTCAATAGTCTACATAATATATGCTACCCCAAATGTTTTAAATTGTTGAATCATATTCAAAATGGGGTCTCCTTTACAACCTGTTTATTCCATTAAAAGATTAAATTACAAATAACCAGTTTATCCATGAAAACATCGGTTCAAAATTATCAAAGTAAAGTATCCTAGGGTAAGTACCATGTACCCACTAGTAAACATAACCTGAGGAGTTTTAAACTAAACTCCAAGATTTGGAACTCGAATACCTTTTTGAGAAAGGCCATCCCCTTGATCCGCTTCATTCAAAGTGATTAATCCTGTAAGGGGGAAATTGATAAGTCTTAGTAAACTGTGTTAAAATTATCAAATGAAAATAAACATTAAAGATTAAGCAAATGCATAGTACTTAACTTATCATTGGCATGGAAACAGTTCCCCACCGACATTCAAGAGACAATCTGGCCACAGTACGAAGGGGAGGAATGGACCCAAGAATGGCTGATGGGTACCCTCGCAAAGAAAACAGGGCCCCATTATTAGTTTTGTAACTGAAATAATGCTTTAATACACATGACTTTAATTCTTAAATTAAACAACAAAACAAAAGAAAGAATACAAAGTAATTAACCGGAATGCAGCGGTGAAAACCTCGCATAGGGTAAATTAATACCTTGGAATAATCTAGAGTTGAACTATAAAGCCATGTGGAGCTAGGTTAACTCATGTAGATCAAAGATGTGTTTTTACCAAAGGTGAACCTTGTTCTCATGTTTATACAGAGTGTTTGGGACCATGAATAAATAAAATGTATAAATTCATAAACAAGGATATATTACAATTTATAAACCCTATAGTGGAAAGAAGTTAGCTAAGTTACCAGTTTCACAAGTGACCAAGAAATTTCACAAAAATGCAAATGTCTATAAAGGGCACACAATATTTTTCATATACATATAACCTAGGTCACAATGTTCCAGACACCGAGAAAGAAACCTTCGAATGTATACATCTTTTTACATGCACAGAGAATGGGAATTATGATTTAGTGTTCCACATGACAATACGGTTTCACCCACAGTAATAATCCCTTAAAGATAAAGACATGTTTGGGATATGATTTAATGAATACTCTTTCTGAAGATTAATTACGAATGAATGTTTCCTTAAACACAGTAAAATCTAAATTATTGGGAGGAAAACACAGACTTCTTGGAAAGAGGCTCGCTTGACGTCGCTAATGAAGGGTATACACATACTCACGCTGTACAAAATGCATAAGTCAATATGCACAAAAGAGCGTTCGACAAGAAATTATTACCATTACGACCTCCCATCAAGGGCATGATACAAAAAGGGGTTAAATCTTACCCAGTAGATAGTATGGGAGAAAACCTAGGGGGTAACATGCTATGCATGGGGATCTATCTTAATTTATGCGCATAACGTGAACTAGGAAGAGTAATCTGAAGAGTTGTCTGATTTTTTTTTAAAATGCATATGATCTTACGACTGTTTAACCAAGAGGTAATTAACCTACTGCTTATGTCCACGATACCCCCAAAGGGTTTTACAAAATTCTTTTACATTAATCTCACACCAAGAAGGAGCGAGATCCACTAAGGGGTAAGATAAAAACCACAACGTGTAAGGAAAGAAAACTGTACAGGTTAGATGGTATGTCCATGCTCACAAATACCCTTGTCTTCTTAAGAGTGCCACCAGTCAACTCCAAAACATTTTTTACAAATACAGAGGTAGGGTATCTCCCACAGGGTAAGGTCGAAGATGTATGGCATAAATCCACTAGAATAGACAAGAAAACCAGTAAGACTAAATAGTGTCTTAGTATTATAACATTGCTCACGGGAGGAGGTGAAATAATATGACAAGACAACCAGAAACAACGAAAAATCTATTACAGTTCCCAACCTGGTGTATGCATAAGTTACAGGATGAGAAGGTTACATTTCGTGTGCAGTAAGGAAGTCAGGACTGCCTCAATACCTCTCCTTTGTTTTGTTTCCAGAACTGGGTTGACCATTCTAGTCGGCCAGACAATTGGGAAATGAAACACGCAGAGTAAAAACCTCTTTTTGCCTGGAACAAATCGCCACAATGAGATACCTTGTGCCTCATCGAAAGTGTATAGTGGTGGTTACACAATAGTACCTTTCCATGTGAACATAGTGAGGTGGCAGGGTTACGTTGGGCACAGTGGCTGAGCGATAGTTTTCAAGGAGGTACATTTGCAGAACACCATTAATGGTTTAAGCAAGGTTTTAAGTAACGATTGTCATACCTTTCATCAAACCTCTTATCAATTTAATGCGGAGTATAATGCCATTTAGTTAGGGATACGACTGTATATTTCAGTCACGTCCGTCTCCTCTGGTTAAGGGTTTGCTCATATAGTTCTGACTCGTTAAACAAATTCCAGACTAATGACTGTTATCGTGGGGAGACTTCTAATGAAAACAAATTATACCTCTATTGCTATCCATGTCGTAATAACAATCTGAGTGTTAACACATGTACTTACAGGAATTATGTTGTTCTGGTTATGTTATCAATATTTATGTAATACTGAAGTCAATCCATCTGCGACTTGTATGTTAAATGTTACACTTACGCTAGGGGTCATTTTATGTATAGAATCCTTGTAGTATATAGTGTAGTATACTAGTACGAGTATGATGGTATTATTAGAATGGGGTTGAAATAGTTTAGGTACTAAACTATTTATACCTCTATTCATGAACAAGAATGTTGTCAACTATGAGACTTATATGATAGTGCATAGTGAATAGGTGCACTTGTATATTAATGGATAAACAATTAAGGTTCATGGGTAGACTATAACATAGTCAATAATTTCTTAATGGTTACGCGATATGTTTTATTGTATTGCATGATGTATTTCTAGACATAAAGTTATTCTATATAACATTGCATCGTATCAAGAAAAGATAAGTTTAAGCTTTTCAAAAGACAATAGATATGGCAGAACTACTCTACATATATTAAAGTTATGTTTTTGAAATAGCTTTTCGAAGATGAAAGAGATTTGATGTCTCGAACAATTTTTTTTTTTTTTTGGTAAATTTGGTGTACATTACAGTTTCCATCGCCAATCTTCTAAAGTTCAGGATCTAGCACAATGGCGTACTCCTTAGTTTGTGCTAGCCCTTAAAATTTTTCTTGTGGCATCAATATTTATAGGAAATTAATTCCTAACTTCTCTCAGTTGTCCAAGCCCCTTCATCATTTATCCAATCAATCCACTTTTCTTTGGACTCTAGTGGCTCACGATTAGTTCTAGTGCCTTAAAGAGGCCTTTTGTTTAGCACCTTTCCTCCTTTTTGCCAATCTTCAACAACCTTTTGAAATTGAGACCAGTGCCTCTCAACATGCGATTGGTGTAGTTCTTAAACTTGGAGGACATCCCATTGCTGATCATTCTGAGACATTGGCTCAAGACAAACATCACTATAGTACCTACAATAAGGAATTCTATAACATTTTCCAGGCCTTAAAACAATCGTACCACTATATCTTGGGTAAGGAGACCATTCTTCATATTAATCATCATCCTTTTATTTTTATTAATTACTAGTCTAATATCTAGGAACAACGTCACTTGAAGTGGGATGCTTATCTACTACATTTCCACTCGGTCATCAAATATAAAAAAGGGGCCACAAATTGCATCGGTGATCTTCTTAGCCACCCCCCTCCTCTGATACTTCAAATATTGTTTGTTTGTTGTGTTTCTTATGAATATTGGAAGCCTATGTAGGCCTCTAACCCTTTTTTTAGTACCATCTAGACTACCTTACAACAACCTATTGTCATTAACAAGACCCCTTTCCTAGCCTACCACATTCAGGATGGATGGTTGTATAATCTTGACAAGCTATTTGTGCCTACTACCAATGATTTTTGTGTTCTCATTCGCAAAGCCCATGCCTCCTCTTATGGTGGACACTTAAGAACATTCAAAACTACTCATCATCTTCAATGTCACTTATTTTGGCCTACTTTAATACACCAATTTGAGAAATTTATCTAATCGTGTACCCTTTGTAGTTAACATAACCTGTCCAACCGAAAGTATGTCATGTATCAACCCTTACCTATTCCCTCCTGTCCCTGGTAATATATCTCTATGGATTTCATCACCGGTCTTCCCATGACCTTTCATCATCATGATTCCATTTGGGTGGTTGTGTGTCACCTCTCTAAAATGGCCATTTTTGTCCCTTGCAGTAAGACTACTACTGCTCCTCAAACAATGAATCTTTTTTTCACTCATGTGTGGACTCATTTTGGTCTCCCCTCTAACATTATCTCTAATTTTTATGCATGTTTCCTCAATACATTTTGAAAAACTCTCTAGTATGTCTTGGGGTGTCACCTCAAATACTACACTTATTTCCATCCACAAACGGATTGACAAACCAAAGTTGTTAACCGTAGCCTGGTCCATTCCCTCTCAATTTATTTTACCAAATATAAATAGTGGGATTACACATGTTATAACTCCAAGAGTCACCCCTAGACTACAAATGGGAGTAAGCTTGGTAACATACAAATTGATTTAATTTTGGTTTGAAATCAGGCATCAACAAGACTTTAAAGAAAGGAAAATACAATAGATATCACTGCAAATCAGTGATGGACCATTGGGCTATGGAGTCATAAAAAATATACTCATTGAAGGCATTTAATATCCCTATCAAACAAAAGATTTGTATAATGATGAAGAGAAGAATAATATAATAACAAAAAGATGAATATTTTCTAAGCATAGATCCTCTTTGCAAAGAGAATTTAGATGCATCTGAACAATAAACAATGATAAATAGGCAATCTTACAACAGATCCTATACTACATCAAGAATCTATCAATCAAAGGAAAATTTTAATTCTTAAAATCAACAATACATTGAAACAATATGAAGAATAGAACAAATAACATAGAAGACAAATTTGATAAAACAAATCATATGGATCTTCAATAGCATACAATTTATAGCCACATGCCCCTACAGCTTACAATCTAAAATATACAATCATTCCATTTCTCAAAACCTCCTCCGGTCTTGGGCCCCCTTTTTATTATATAGTACATATCATTTATTTATAATAAAAACAATAGATGACAACTAGGAGTGTGTGATGGCCTTCCTAACCTAGGATTCTCCACAAAATCCACCAGTCTAACATCTGTACCAACAGATTTAACAAACTGCTAAAATCAAGGATCCTGTCAGCAACCACTCTAACAGAAAATGAATGACATGTCTTGTTTCTTGGGTGCATCTTCTCCAGTACCATGTGTCCTCCAAGCTCGTATGTTGATATCCAACTGCCACCTATTGATATTCATCTCCCTCCAAATCATCAAATTCAAGAGGAAGAAATGAATTCAAAACCCTTGACAGTAATGGCTAGTTTATGTGGCCACTCATTGCTCTCGGATTGGACCCTATATAAGCATGTGATTGCAGAAGTTGCCAAGGGAGGTTTGGATGCACACCGCTCTGACCCCCACAATCCACCACCAACTTCTGCGTACCTATTTAGTTATACCATGGTTTCGATTGCGGGACCGCTCTAGAATTTTAACGTTCGAGCATATTTCATCCCCGCAATGAAGTGTGGTCGTCGATCTGTTGCAATTTTCAATCTAGGTAACCCTATTATTTTAGCGCCCCTGCTAAAATTTATCCATATTCCAACTCCAGAATCCTTTTAATCATGTTTAGAGATGGAGCCAATTTTGGCGTTTGGGAGATTTGAATGCTAAGAAGGAATAACTTTTGAAGGACGGTATCCCAAATCTGACGTGGTGACTTGATCTCATTGTGCTAACGTGTCATGGAAAGAAGGATGACATGTGTCACGTGGAAATGGGCGAATGACGCAACCAAATGACCTGGAATGAATGCCGCATGTCATGGCCAGATGGCAGCCACTTGTCTCCATGGATGAGTGCCACAAATCCTGATGGATGAGTTTCAAGTATCCTTGACACATCAACACTTTGGGCTTGAGGAGTTTTGGATTGTGAAGCATGAAAAACTCCTGGACTGGTACGGGCCCATAGTGATGTGGCAACATGACACTATATGATGTCACAACTACTAATGGATGAGTGTCATGGGTTGAGTTGAAAAACACCCATGGAGTGGTAGGGCACGAAGTGACGTGGTATCCTGACGTCACATCGGCACTTTGGGCTTCGGGACTTCAATAGTTCGGAATGTAAAGCATGGAAATCTCTTGAAGTAACTTTATTCCATTTTATGTGGTAGCCTCTGGTTACTTCAGTGCTTCAATCTTCGGGAGCTTTTGAACGTGGGCATGAATATCTCCCAAAGTGACTTTCTCCCAGTTGACGTGGCAGTCTCTCGTCACTTCAGTGCTTTGGGATTTGACACTTTAGGGCTTCTATCTGGTCGTTAATCCTTGCTTGACTTTGAAAATCCAAATGCACGAGAGACACTAATCTGAAATGTACATGGGATATCCACCGTTGAAAAGTGAACTTGTCTTTTTGTTTGTATTTCAAGCCCAAAATGGACTACTCTGAATGTTTCATTTGCTCATAGTTTTTCCGTGTGCATACAACATACTTGATCAGCCTGACTTTATCAACCAGAAGAGGAAAAACTTATAGGAAGGTATGCAAAAAAGAAAGAGAGAGGGAAGAGGTGTAGAGTTAGTTCTTAACAACAACTACATATGACCCATGACAACTTTATGTGATAACATTGGCTCCACAGGGGATGGCATGCTCCCTGTGAGCTACCAAGAACAAGCAACTTCAATGTCTTATCCTAGGGCTATTTCCAAAAAATCTGTATGCCTGAAAGAATATCCACTTATTAAAAAACTGAGAATATTCACAAAATGAAAATTAAATCACTACAAACCAAAATGATCGAAAACTGAGCTTTATTCACCCTACTCCTACTCTAATCAAGTATGCTTCTTCTTGATCAAGTAGGATCATGCTTCCAATGAAGCCATGCAATTATCTGACTAACAACTTGAACTTTCCTTCCAACTTTATGCAAAGTAATAAACACATAGACTACATCATGTAAATCATAAACTTGGAAATCATACTTACAATCCAAAAATCTAGCCTTAAAGATGGAAACAACTGAAAACTTCATCACTGCAAAAAATCTCCATTTAAGTGGCAACTGAATCTTGAAATTTTCACAAAACTTGTTGCTTCTCAACAACTGACAGAGAAACATGCATAATCAATTTCTCATCTAATCCTTTTTGTTCTCCTTTACCATATGCCTGTAACTCAGATCCATAAATTTGTTTTTTTGATGTATACACTTTCTCTTTGACATCAGAATATTCAAAAGAGACATGTTGATCTTCATAAACATTTAAAACAACAGATACATCTAATATGATGTTAGATGTTTCTGTGTTATTTCTATCATAATGAATATCGTTCAACACCTCTTGATATTCATGGTAAATTCTCTCTTCTACAATAAATGCTTCATCAAAAAATTGTTTTCGTGACTAGAAGAATCTTTATGAAGCAAAGAAAACTCATCACAACATTATGCAAAAACATGTTCAGCTGAAAAATACTCTTTACAAAACAAATTGAAAGTTGCATGAAAACCTGTCAAAGAGCTGATGCTTGAAATTGGAAGAGATTGACACCAATCACAGGCAATCCCTTCTAATGAATACCTGAAAAGATTAATCTGAACATCTTCATGCACGATATGAAGTTGATGAATCAAATCATGAAAATCCAGCAAATGTTTAGCTAGTACCTCTCACTCTTCTCCTTGAAATTTAGGAAGGCTACTTTCCCATTCATCTCAACTAGGCACTGGATTAGGGAAACCAACTATCTTTGAAAAATCACAGAAAGCATACCTATGAGCTAAAATCTTGTCCATTTCAAATCAGTGGAGTCACCAATAAATTTTGGAACAATGGAGTCGCCATGATGAAAGATGACCAGTCAAAACAATGTGTCCAGCTTTAGTTCAAAATCTAAAACTAGATCCCTTCGTTGTCATTCTCCCAGGGAATATATCTTCACTTTTGTCCCTGACAATGACGCCATTTATGTTAGCACTCCAAGAGTCACCCCCAGACTACAAATGGGAGTAAGCTTGGTAACATACAAATTGATTTAATTTTTGTTTGAAATCATGGATCAACAAGACTTTAAAGAAAGAAAAAGACAACGGATATCACTGCACATCAGTGATGGACCATTGGGCTATGGAGTCATAAATAGTTTGCTCGTTGAAGCAATTTAAGCTCCCTATGAGACAAAATATTTGTATAATGATGAAGAGAAGAATAAAAGAATAACATAAAGATGAATATTTATTAAGCAAACATCCTCTCTGCAAAGAGAATTTAGATGTATCTAAACAATAAACAATGATAAATAGGAAATCTTACAACAGATCCTCTACTACATCAAGAATCTATCAATCAAAGGAAAATTTTAATCCTTAAAATCAACAATACATTCAAACAAGATGAATAATAGAACACAGAACATATAAGACAAATCTGATGAAACAACTCATATGAATCTTCAATAACATACAATTTACAGCCACATGCCCCTCCGGCTTAAAAACTAAAATATACAATCATTCCATTTCTCAAAAACTCCTCCAGTATTGGGCCCCCTTTTTATTCTATCATACATTTGATGTATTTAAAATAAAAACAATAGAACATAGCTAGGAGTGTGATATGGCCTTCTTATCCTAGGATTCTCCACAAAAAGATATCAGTCTAACATATGTACCAACAGATTTAAAAAACTACTAAAATCAAAGGGCCTGTTGGCAACCACTCTAACAGAAAATGAATGACATGTATTGTTTCTTGGGCACATATTATTTAGTGCCATGTGTCCTCCAAGCTCCTATAATGATCTCCAGCTGCCACTTGTTGATCTTCGGGTCCCTCCAAATCATCAAAGTCAAGAGGAAGAAATGAATTCAAAACCCTTGACTATAATGGCCAGTTTATGTTGCCACGCACTTCTTGGGGATTGGATGTTATATAAGCACGTGATTTCGGAAGTTTCCAAGGGTGGTTTGTATCCACACCTCTTTGACCCCTGCAATCCACTACCAAATTCCACATACCACTTTATCTATACTATGGTTTCGATTGTGGGACCGCTCTAGAATTTTATTGTTCGAGCATGTTTCATCCCCGCAATGAAGTGTCGTCATCGATCTGTTGAAATATGCAATCTGGGTAACCCTGTTATTTTAGTGCCCCTACTAAAATTTATCCGTCTACCAAATCCAAAATATTTTTAACCATGTTTATATATGGCGCCAATTTTGGCATTTGGGAGATTTGAATGCTGAGCATGAATACCTTCCAGAGGATGGTCTTCAAAATCTGACATGGTGGCCTTACGTCATTGTGTTGACGTGTCATGGAAATAATGATGACACGTGTCACGTGGAAATGGGAGAATGACATAACCAAATGACCTGGAATGTGTGCCACATGTCAGGTCTATATGGAAGCTGTGTGTCTCCATGGATGAGTGCCACAAGTCCTGACAGATGAGTGTCAAGTGGCTTCGGCACTTCGGGCTTCGAGAGTTTTGGATTGTGAAGCATGAAAAAATCCCATAGTAGTATGGGTCCATAGTGATGTGGTGACCTGACGCTATATGATGTCACAGATATTGATGGATGAGAGCCATGTGTTGAGTTGTAAAACACCCGTGGAGTGGTAGGGCTCGAAGCAACGTGGCATCCTGACGTCACTTCGACACTTCGGGCTTCGGGACTTTGGGAGTTCAGAATGTAAAGCATGGAAATATCCCAAAGTAACTTTCTCCTGATTGATGTCGAAGCCTCTCGTTACTTCGACACTTGAGGCTTTGGGATATTTTGAATGCGGGCATGAATATCTCCCAAAGTGAATTTCTCCCAGTTGACATGGCAGTCTCTTGTCACTTCAACGCTTCAGGCTTTAACACTTCAGGGTTTCTATCTGGTCATTAATCCTTGCGTGAATTTGAAACTCTGAATTCATGAGAGTCATTAATCTAAACTGTACATGGGATCTCCACCGTTGAAAATTGAACTTGTATGTTTGCTTGTATTTCAAGACTGGAATGGACTGCTCTGAATGCTCCATTTGCTCATAGTTTTTCCCTATGCATACAACATACTTGACCATCCTGAATTTCTCAACCAAAAGAGGAAAAAATTATAGGAAGGTATGCAGACAAGAAAGAGACAAGGTGGAGGTGTAGACTTAGGTCTTAACAACAACTACATATGACCCATGACAACTTTATGTGATAACACCACCATCCACATTGTCCAACATAGTTATAATAGGGAAGTTCATGTTTCTACTAGCTTGTCCCCTTTCGAATATTGCTTTGGGTATCAACCTACTGCCCCTTATGAGTTTCCTTTACATCTCCAACCTTCTGGAACTCCTCGACAACAAAAAATGAAAAACTATGCCTCGTCCTTTTTGAAAACCTTGGCTCATAAACAAGCTCAAGATTTTGAGGCTTTACAAGATTCCCAATAGCGTTATAAGGCCCATCATGATGTGCACCAAGAACCACTCTCTTTTACCCCTTGTGAAAAGGTATGTTTCACATGGAGCACCAATTCTTTCAATCCCAGCGTTATCACAAGTTGAAATCCCTCTGGTATGGTCTTTACACATTTCTACAACAAGTTGGAGACAATGCTTATCGCCTCAAATTTCCACCACAGTTGGGTATTCACGATGTGGTAAATGTGAACAGTTTCAAATGCTATGATCCTCCCCTCCTAAAAGAAGAGGTCACCATATCACACCCATTTGATTTGGTTCCATATTTCCAACCACCTCTCCTTCATGACACAGTGTTGGATACACACACCACCACTACTCATAATCAATATAACACTTCCTTTCTAGTGGGTTGCAAGGGTCAAATTCCATCCCAAGCTAAATGGCTATCACAATCAACGATGTGTCAGTAGTTTCCACAGTTTCTCATGGAAGTTAGGACACTTACAGGCTTAAACAAGGAGGAATTGGGCAATCTAGAAGGCACACACCCCAAGGAGGAGAGCACACATCTTGAGGAAGACCAGCGTGGTGCTACCACAAAGGTGCACCTCCTTCTAGATGCAATGCACTTGACCAAAAAATCCAGATGGAGCATATCTCTACCTAGGTGGTTAGGCACAAGTCCCAAGGACTAGGAACTGGTCAACTAAGATAGTTGTTAGGGTTTAGTACATTTTTTGTCAGGAAACGTAGGGAACTTCCACAATAGTCCTGGGATAAGAGAAGAATAATTTAATCAAGAATGTAAACGAAACAATAAATCACACAGGACATCGCGATTTTACCCTGGAACCCTTAACCGAGAGAAACCAACATTAATTTGAGTGTTCTTCTCTCTTGTTGTTGTATATTTTAACCTTGTACAATATTTATTGCAAACATATTTTCAGTAAAAAAACATAATATATACAATGGAAAATACAAACATTACACAGAGATTTTTCCCTTGGAAACCCAAACTTGGAATACTAGCATATTCTATATTCATTCATAGTGTTACATTGTTTACAATACAATACACATATAGGAGCCAGTGGCATCCAAAACCCTAACCCAATGACATGGCCTGGATTAGTCAACAACCGTAATTCCTTAACCGAAAATATAAAACCATCAGCAAAAACCATGTGTCGAAAAATCGACCAAAAATGCAACACGTTTCTTGAGGCAAAAACAATTTCTTGGGGGTGCTTCCCCCGAAACCCCATGCTCCCCCCCTCAAACCCCCCTGCACGCCCAATGCAATGCAAACACTACTACTTGTGCAAAGAATATAACACATACCCAACAATTGTCTTATTCAATATGAATAAAAGGTTAGATGCCTAACCTTGGTCCACACCTAAGACACAATCGACATCATACCCTCTTTCTTGTGAAAGAACAACCTATAGCCAATTTGGCTTACATATACATGACCAACAACCTATGATTTACCATGCATTAGAAATGAAATAGTTTTCATTATTTCATTAGCCTTTATATCCTTACAAAATGTTTCTTTATACTAGGCTTTAGAACAGGAAAAAGCCCTAAATATTGGTGCCCAAAAATTGTTACAGATCCATGAATATCATTCGCTAAAAATCCCGCAAAACTCAGGATTCTGTTACAGTCAACTCCAATTTAGAATACCAGTTGACTACCATTCAATGCTTCATTCGATCTCTAGTCCGTCATCTCACACCCGCACTTCAAACTCTTGTTGGTTGACTTTTTTTCGATCTCTTTGACTTCGAATTTTCCCTCGACCTCGACCTTTGACCGTCAGTTGATCTACCTCAACTCGAATTTCACTGCAAATAATATAACAACCCAACATTCTCTGACTTGTCTTCTTTGTTTAAATAAAAGATTCATGAACTTTCATTCACATACCTAGGGAAAAAATTCCCATTGCCTCTCTACACCAAGAGAACTTCATAGCACTCACAGACTTGGTTAATGAGTTTGCTATGTTTTCATTGTGTCTACTTTCTCTAGTAGCACCTTGTTAATTTCCACCATATCTCTCACGAAATGGTATTGTACATCAATGTGTTTAGTATTTGAATGATAAGTAGGGTTCTTTGCGAGAAATATTGTGCTTTGACTATCGCAACTCACCTTCATAGCTCTCTACTCAAACCCGATTCCTGAACACAACCTTTGAATTCATACCACTTCTTTTCCTCCATGAGTGGCCTCAATGTATTCAAATTATGTTATTGACAAGGCTACAATCTCCTATCACGTACTCATCCAACTTATTTCTCCACCGAACATCTTGAATACATATCTGTTGGTCGACCTCCATCGATCCAGATCTCCAACCCAGTCAGCTACGACAAATCCATGTACATATACTTTACCACTGTTACCTCCAAGTCTTCCTTGGTAGAGTATAAAATATTCCTTCATGCCACAAAAATACTTGAATAATCTTTTGACAGTTGTTCAAAGCTCTTTTCTAGGTGTCGACATGTACCTTCTCAACACTCCCACTGCACAGGAAATTTTTGGTCGAGTGAAAACCATTACATACATTAGACTACCAAAAACACTTGCATAGGGAACA
>ML792739.1:577645-603898 GCA_009831015.1 Picea engelmannii
GATTTTAATTATTTTGAAGGTAGAACTGACTCTTTAGCAAGTGGGCCCACTACCTTGAACGAGGTGATGCCTTGAACATCGAAACTAGTTTAGTTGTGTGCTTATTTCTTTGAATTTCAATTTATGTTCCTTAAAGAAAATTTCCTTTTCTTCAAGTAATTTGTTGGCTACTGTATTTTCCAGACTTGATATTTCCTGCAATTTCTATATTTCATTTAATTTATTTCTCTAGATTAGCATTTGAATTCTGTTGGGTGCAATAAGTTAAATTTCCAATTCAGCAAGGCATTGTTTACTTTAGTGTTGATTCAATTTGTGTGATTAGCATAAGTCTTCTTTCCTGTCACTTGATTTCAGCTTCTTAAATTTAGTATTGATATTTAAGTCTTGCATTTTATTTCTTTTTGAATGAGCTTGATAGTGTAGAACATAATCATGGAGGACTAGTGTTAGTCATGGGTAGCTTATTGCATATATTTTGTAGACTGCCTTGAAATAAAAAGATGTTACTTGGTTGATAATTAATGTACAGGTGATTAGTTGTTTCTTCATTAAGCAATTAATTGTCCCCAACATTTTGGTGTCGTTGTGGAGGAGGCAATCAAAATAGCACTACTACAATAATACCTGGTTGTAGATGCATTCGTGACTCTGATAGGGTTGGATATCAAAGACAGAAGGTAATATCCTACACACGTACCCTAGATAACTTGTGGTGAGGTCTTCCCTCTGTAGGTAGTTTCAGGTCATATAGCATGCATGATTAAAATTAGGAACATTAAAGGTAGGAACTTGAACTTTTGATGTAAGCACCACCCATTCCACTAACCAATTGACAGGAAAATTTGAAGGAAGAGCCTCAAAGTAGCACATGAATAAACTATTCTATTTTGGAAAGAAATGGCACACACTACTACTTTTGACATCTCTATAATAGATCTAGAAGGAGTGACAAAAATGTGCATCATTCCCCCATCCGCTCTACCAAATTTTCGTGGTTTGGAAAATGAAGACCCTGATACATTCTTATTTGAGTTTGAAGTAGTTTTTAGAGGATATGATTATTCTACTAATTCTCAAAGTTTGAAAGTTTTTCCTCTTACTCTAAAAGGAGCATCTCTCCGATGGTTTATGAGCCTTGGTTGAAACTACATTCAAACATGGGAGAACATGAAGAATGTATTCTTGTAGAAGTATCAATACTATTGCAAGACTAATGAAGATATTTTTAGTATGATACAAGGGGAAGATGAAAGATTGGAAGACTATGTGGAGAGATTTCAATTTAACCTTAAAAAATCAAAGCATACGCATTTGATAAAAGAGATCTTGAAAACACTCCTAGTCAAAGGAATTAAAGCAACATTTTTAGAACTCTTAAATCTGATGGGAAAAGATGATGTTTTTCAGCTATCATATGACGATATTTGTGAATTATGCATAACGTATTCAAGAGGATTCTCCAGGGTTGGTAAGAATTCTAGAGGACTTTCTTATTTCTCTTCCAAATCTGCTACAAAAACAAGAGATATAGGCGTTCAAATCAATGATTTATTTGAACATTTTAAAACCAATTTTATTAGTTCTCTAAATTCACAATTGAATGTTTTGCAAGTTAAGAAAAATCAATAAAAAAGTGAAGAAGTGTTTTTCCCTTAGTGCTGAAAGAAACATCCCATGGATAGTTGTTCTTTCTTACCTGGGATGAAAACAACATATCAAAGAGATCGAGAAGCTACAACAAGCTCACAACCATGGAAATCATGGCCTACATGCATGGTTCAAAATAATTTTTCTTCATTTTCTTACTTGCATTATTCATCATGGAATACTCTTATGTTAGGAAAGCCATGCTAACCTCACTATGACCCCCACCAATCTTTTCCACAAGTTTGGAATGGATCATCTTATGATTACACGAACACTCTCCCTCATCTTGTAGCATGTCAAACATATCATCCATACCCTTCACTACATCATCAAAATCCTCCACGCCCTACACAAATCACTATTTGACGCAGACCTATCATCCCTCAAACCGAGATCCACTCACAGGATCATTCTCTATCCCCTTGAGTCGAAGTGGCTCCTTTAGATTTCCTGCTGAAATCTGTAATTTATCGATCCACAGGTCCTTTTCGCAGCTCACAATCTCGCGAGTTCGCAAGTCGTGACTCCCGCCTCTTCCTCTCCAATATTGCGATACCCAAGAACATGAAATGGGTATAGCTCTTATTTTGTCAGTGCCCTCTATGCATGACCACCGAGGAAGCTTCACGCAAGCTCCCCTCGCTACTCGGCACTTTGTCAGTTCAAAGGTTGAACTCTTCTACTCTTATCTCGCGAATCCTCGAGACCCAAGAAGTTAGCGAAGTGTTGACTCCTTTCCAATATGTGACGTGTGTCTACCGGTCTATTTCTCGGGCCCATCGTGTGGTTCTACCACGTGTCTCTTATGCCCAACTTCGGCAATTTGTGACTTCACTTCTCGAAGCGCTACCTCCGTTGTATCCCGACACCTGAAATGCCGAGATTCCGAACTCCTCGCTTCTTCTTATAGAAACTCGTGAATTCGGGACTTTAGGGACAGAAGTCTCAACTTCCTATCCATCGATATGTTGAAACGCCAAAATTCTGACACGTCGTCAACATGGGTCCCACAAGGAAACTTCCCACCCTTTTGAGTTTCAGACTTCGCGACTTCGCGAATCCTGATGCTATGCTCTCAGTTCTCCGACTCACGAAACCCCAAAATGGTCAACAAAGGTTTGACCTCCATGTCGACAAGTATGCCACCTGCCCATTATGTGTTGTCATGAGGCAGGAGCATCGCCAACTCAGCAAGCGAGCCAACACATCAAGTGGAGATCAGCTGGGAAAACAAACCCAAAATTTTGAAAGTGCTTTGGGATTGTAGCGCAAGTCTTTAATGAATCCTTTATGAAGGAGTTCCTTTTGTATGATGTATCAGACCTCGAGCCATACGCTCTTGTCTGAAATAGATAAGAGGCATTTAATAGATTTAATGCAAGTAGGTAGGAATTATTTCCAGATTAGACAATTTTAGAGTCCGAGAGGGAAAACAGATATAGACACCGTCATTGTATCATTGTAACATTAGCCATTATCAAGCATTCAGAAGAGAAGAGCATGCAGAGAAATCTGTGAAGAACACCCATGTATAGATGTTGAATTAATAGAATGGAATTCTGATTCAAACTCATGACTGGTGTTGTTTCATTGTGTATCTTGTTTATGTGCTCATGAATGTTTGTTCTTGGTATGCATTTTATTTGTATATGTTGTGCATGTGATTTCAGGGTTTAAACTGAAGTCTGAAGGAGAGAGGGAATAAGTGTCAATTGTTCCTCTATCTGAGCCAGGAGATTCCTGCAAAGAGTGCAGTTGAATTCATCTGCAAGGAGTGCGTTGATGAGGGCTCGATAGTTTAACTTTTGTTCTTATCTATATAGAAGTGGAAGTGGTTTGTTGCAGCCGTGCAAGGAGTGTGCAGGTTGAAGGAAGACGTCTCAGTGGTTAATCTAAGAAAAGGAAGCTAAAGATTGCTGCTGCAGGAGTTGCGCATAGTCTGAAGGATTCAACACTTGAGAAGTTGTTGAGTGCTGAGCATGAGGAGTACGTGCAAATTCCTCTGAAGAATCAAAGTTGAAAATATCAGGAAGTGTAGCACCTTCGTGGTATCATCAAAGGAGAGCACTAGGATTTGTGCGTGGACGTTTCAATAATGAGTTCCAAGCACAGGCTTTGTAAGGAAAAGTGCGAGGATGAACACTTAGTCATTTTCGAGAAATCTCCAAAGAGGAGAAATCGACGGTCAGGATTTGCAAGGAAAATTGGTGAAGTTTCGATAACCGTCAGATTCTAGTGGAAGATGTGCACGGTTTAAGCCTTAGCATGTGGGAAAGGAGCCAAAGCTCATCGGGACCTGACTCATCAGAGAATCGAAACTTCTGGAGCCAAGAATCTTTTGTATGAAATTACGATTGGCAAGATCCCAAGAGGCTCAGGTTCGTTGATCATAGCAGGGATACGTGGTACGAGATCTCAAAAAGTCAGGATTCAGCATTTGGGATTTTCCCATGCAAAGGAAACGCCACAACTGAAATCATGATCTCGCGATACCCGATAGCGTGATGAGGAGAGGTGACGTGGAGGAGAGCACCCGCACGTGCATCGGGGTTCGACACTTTGGGATTTACGGTGTCGTGAGAATCGCTGTCGGAGGAATAGCGAAACTCCAAAATGCGATAACCAGGTAGTCACAGTGCTGAGTGGAGGATAAGTGTTGGAAGGTCAACCACAGAAGGGCGTTCACGACAGGTGGCATCGGCAAATCGTGAAGTCGGAGGTTCGCGAGATGGAGCCACCAAGTTTAGCGTCAAAGTTTGCGAGGTCGCAAGAGGCGATATCTTGGAAACCATCAGTTAGTGTGTGGGGCCCAGAGCGTAGTAAAGGAGGACAGGTGGCATCGGCAGTCGGGGATCGGAGATCCCAGAGGCATGAGTTCTACGCTGTTCGAACTCACGAATTCTGAAATTCTGATAGGGAGAGAGGACCGTGGTCTCGTGGTTAGCGGTCGCATGCGAAAGAATAGCCGGAGGGGCTAAGGGTCACGAAAGTACCATCGGAGATCGGGAATCAGGGGTTCGTAATATTAGTGACTCATGACCGCGTGGGTATGGATTTCCCGACGGGGAAAGTTCTCGATAAGGAGTAAGGAAGCCGTGGGCGAGTAGTCATTGGGGTTTGGGGATTTACAAGACCTGATTTTGTGAGCGCAGTACTCGTGATCTAGCAAGGTCTGACTTTCCGATTTCAAGAAGGGAGGTCATACAAAGCATCCTGTGGGTGCGAAGAGGTCCCGATAAGGGATTTGAGGAGCACACTAGCTCTTCAGGCCAGTGAAGAAGAAGGTCCTGTTGGTAGCGGACGTGCCAGGTGGCGCGTGATGCGTCAGAGTGGTATCAGAGTGGGATTAGCTCTGTGTTTTCTGCGACAGAGAGAAAAGAAGAATTCACCATGCCTCCTAGAAGAGAAAGGCAATCGCCTGATATAGAGGACAGGGATGTGTGAAGAAGAGGTAGGTCGGCAGGGAATCCAGAAATGAAAAGGCAGATACGCGATCTCAGAACGAGGTTGGAAGATATGGAAGCGGCGCAAAGATGCACAGAAAATGCGGGAGACTTAAGTGACTCTGAAGGCGAAGTGGAAGATGAACAACAAGTAGAAGTCGTAGCCGAAGATGCAGCCAATGAGCGGTTAATTAAGGCTATCGCTCAGATGAGTTCAAAGACAAAAATGGACATTCCAGTCTATGAAGGAAGTCTGGATGCAGAAGAGCTGTTGGACTAGATTAGAGATCTTGAAGCCTACTTTGATTATGAAGACATCGAAGAGGATAAACAGGTTAGGCATGCTGTCACAAAATTGAAGGGACACACAACATTATGGTGGGACGAGCTTCAAGCAGATAGACGTTCCAAAGGTAAGCAAAAGATCAAAAGTTGGGATCGAATGATTGCAAATATGAAGGAAAATTTCATCCCAAGGGATTATCAGATCACACTGTTCAGGGGAATGCAAAACCTGAGACAGAAGTTGATGACGGTAAAGGAGTATACAGAAGAATTTTACAAGCTCAATATCAGAGAAGGTCATTGGGAGAGCGATGATGAAAAATTTCCCAGATATATGAATGGCTTAAGATACGATATCCAGGATGAGATGAGTATGACAACCATCAGAACGGTGGAGGATGCGTATCAATTGGCGTTGAAGGAAGAAGAAAAGTTAAGCCGTAATCCAGCGCAGCGAGGCCGAGGCAGGAGCCAGCCGAAAGGTAAGTCAGTTACCTAAGATAAGTTCCAGAAATCTAAGGATGACTGGAAGAAACCTCAGACAAGAACAAAAAGAGGTGGAATTTCTCAGCGAGGACAACACGCTGAACAGAGAATGCAGCAGACAGAACAGAGCGGAGGATACGCTGATGTTAACACTTTTCCTTATACCAGAGGTAGAGGAAGAGGCAGAGGAGGAATCATCACATGCTACACATGTGGGAAGAATGGGCACAAGGCATTTGACTGTCCATATAGGAAAAAATATGGAGGAGAAGCTCACATTGCCGAGGCACATAGGCGAGTTGCTGAAGCAAAAGACGCAGAAGACAGAAGGTCATTAATGATGCGTAAAGTTCTCTTAACACCCGAGAAGGAGGTGGAGGACACAACTCAGAGAAATAGACTGTTCAGAACTGCATGCAAGACCAAAGACAGGAAATGCAAGGTCATTGTGGACAGTGGAAGCACAGACAATCTCGTTTCAACCGAGATGGTGGAGAAACTAGAGCTAGAGACGACTGATCACCCGAGTCCATATAAAGTTTCATGGCTACAGAAGGGACATCAGGTGAGTGTCACTAAACAATGCTTAGTGGACATCAAAATAGCAGGATACAATGATAAAATACTCTGCGATGTTATTCCTATGGATGTATGTCATTTATTGCTAGGCAGACCATGGCAATATGACAGAAATGTAGTTCATGATGGGAAGATGAACACATACACTTTAGAGAAGAATGGAAGAACACACATGTTACTTCTGATAAAATATAAGGAGGTGAAACCGGAAGTGAAAAATAGGGTACTTCTCATGAGTGGGAAGGAACTTCTGGAAGAGCTAAATAAGAAGGAAAATCCACAATTCGTTGTGGTCAGGAAACCAAAAGTTGTTTTGACCAGCACAAGAGTGGATGATTTGCTGGAGGAAATCCAGGAACTGTTGGAAGAGTTCGCTGATATAGTGGTGGATGAATTACCTCATTCGTTGCCGTCGATGAGGAGCGTGATCCATCAAATAGACCTCATACCAGGAGCCAGTTTGCCAAACAAAGCCGCGTACAGGTTGACGTCGCAGGAGAATGAAGAAGTCAAAAGGAAGGTACAAGAACTACTGGATAAAGGACTGATTAGGGAGAGTTTAAGTCCATGTGTCGTTCCAACGGTACTGATTCCAAAGAAAAATGGAGGTTGGAGAATGTGTACAGATTCCAGAGCCATTAACAAGATAACCATCAGGTACATGTTTCCATTGCCACAGATGGATGACTTGATGGACTGTTTGAGTGGAGCCAAATTTTTTTCAAAGGTTGATTTGAAAAGTGGATACCACCAGATTCGCATGAGGGAAGGCGATGAATGGAAGACAGCCTTCAAAACCAATGAAGGGTTGTACGAATGGCTAGTCATGTCGTTTGGCTTGACGAATGCGCCAAGTACATTCATGAGGCTAATGAATGGAGTGTTGAAAAAATTCATTGGTAAGTTTTTCATTGTTTATTTAGATGACATCTTAATTTTCAGTAAAACAAAAGGAGAGCATCTGAAGCATTTAGCTGCAGTAATGAGGAAGCTACAACAAGAGAAGTTGTTGATCAATGTGAGGAAATCTTCATTTATGAAGACAAAACTCATTTACTTGGGATTTGTCATTTCGGCAAATGAATTGAGGATGGATCCAAGTAAAGTGGAGGTAATTAAAAATTGGCCATCACCAAGAAATGTTTTCGAGGTGAGAATTTTCCACGGATTGGCAAGTTTCTACAGGAAATTCATTAGGAACTTCAGTGGAATTAGTGCAGCAATGATGGAAACAGTCAAGAAAAGACATAAATCTTTTCATTGGACTGAAAAGGCAGAGAAGAGCTTCAATCTGTTGAAGCGAAAGATCACAGAACAACCGATTTTAGTGTTGTCGGATTTTGCAAAGGTATTATAGGTAAAATGTGATGCAAGTGGCTTTGCCATAGGAGCGGTCTTGAGCCAGGAGGACAGACCAATTTCATATTTCAACGAGAAGATGGATGAGTCAAAGGTGAAGTACTCCACGCACGAGAAAGAATTCTATGCTATCATATAGGCGTTGAAGAAGTGGAGGCATTACTTGATCCCTAAAGAATTTGTTCTGTATAGTGATAATCATGCATTACAGTTTGTGACTCAGCAGGAGAAGATGAATCAGAAACATGCTAAATGGGTAGAGTATATGCAGAATTTTACATTTGTAATTAAACACATTTCAGGGACTACTAACAAAGTGGCTGATTCTTTGAGCAGGAAGTGTTTGTTGCTGCAGGAGTTCCGAGTCAAGACGTTGGGTTTTGAAAACCTTAAGGACATGTATGCAGGTGATGTTGATTTTGCAGAGGCATACAAGAAAATAGAGAATCCAATTCTCAGAGATAGAAGCCCATGGATAGATTACATGATCCAGAATGGATTGTTGTTCAGAGGAAATCAGTTATGCATTCTGAATTTCTCCATGAGGGATAATATGCTAAAAGAGAAGCACAGTGGCGGATTAGCAGGGCATTTTGGCCACAACAAGACATTTGCAAAACTGAGTGAAGCATACTTCTGGCCGAAGATGCGAATAGATGTCAAGAAGTTTGTTGACAGGTGCAGAATTTGCCAGCATTCCAAGGGCAGAAAGCAGAATGCGGGATTCTATCAATCCTTACCCATACCTGAGAGGCCATGGGATGAAATCATCATGGATTTCGTATTGGGATTGCCTAGGACGCAAAGAGGGCATGATTCGATCTTTGTAGTGGTCGAAAGGTTTTACAAAATGGCACATTTTATTCCATGCCAGAAGACCAGCGATGCGACTCATATCGCGAACTTGTTCTTCAAGGAGATTGTTAGACTTCATGGTTTACCCAGAAGAATTATATTGGACAGGGATACAAAATTCATTGGACATTTTTGGAGGACACTCTAGAAGAATATGGGAACTAACTTGATGTTTATTTCAGCCTATCATCCTCAGATGGATGGGCAAACAAAGGTTGTGAATATAAGTCTGGGAGATTTATCAAGAAGCCTAGTGACAGAGCACCACAACAGCTGGGATAATGTGTTGCCACAGGCATAATTTTCTTACAACGACTTAGTAAACAGAAGAAAAGGTAAAATTCCATTTTATATTGTATATGGCAGGAAGCCAAGAGGAGTATCTGAGCTGAGGGATTCATAGAATATAATAACTAAGAGAGGAAGCGCTGAAGAATTCGCAGAGGCGATGGAAGAACTTCACAGCAGGGTGAAGAAACGATTGCTAGAGTCAAACCAGGAATATAAGCGCAGAGCATATCAACATCGGAGACAACTTCAATTCGAAGTTGATGATCTAGTTTTGGAACATCTGAGGAAGGAAAGGTTCCCAAGGGGAACATACAACAAGATAAAAATGAATAAAATTGGGCCATGCAGAGTCCTAAAAAAATTGGGAGAAAACGCTTATGAGATTGAATTGCTGAATGAGATTGGGATATCTCCGGCATTGAATGTCTCAGACTTATATCAATATAAGGCTGAGGAAGCAGGAGTTGGAAGTGATGGAAAACTAGAAATTCAGTGGCAGAAGCAGATGTCGATTGCTGAAAGGCCACAAATGGAGAAAATATTAAACAAAAGAGTCAGCAAGAGAACCAGACGGAAGCAATACTTCGAGTATCTAGCGAAATGGAAGAATAATCCAGTGGAAGATGCCAGCTGGGAGATAGAAGCAGTCATTCAAAAGCATGGACAGACTGTGCAGGAGATCATGGACAGGATCCCATGAAAGTTTTCAAGCCAAGGAGTATGATGCGGGAGCATCGCCAACTCAACAAGCGAGCCAACACATCAAGTGGACATCAGCTGGGAAAACAAACCAAAAATTTTGAAAGTGCTTTGGGATTGTAGTGCAAGTCTTTAAGGAATCCTTTATGAAGGAGTGCCTTTTGTATGATGTACCAGACCTCAATCCATACGCTCTTGTCTGAAATAGATAGGAGGCATTTAATATATTTAATGCAAGTAGGTAGGAATTATTTCCAGATTAGACAATTTTAGAGTCCGAGAGGGAAAACGGATATAGACACCCTCATTGTATCATTGTAACATTAGCCATTATCAAGAATTCAGAAGAGAAGAGCATGCAGAGAAATCTGTGAAGAACACCCATATATAGATGTTGAATTAGTAGAATGGAATTCTGATTCAAACTCATGACTGGTGTTGTTTCTCTGTGTATCTTGTTTATGTGCTCATGAATGTTTGTTCTTGGTATGGATTTTCTTTGTATATGCTGTGCATGTGATTTGAGGGTTTAAAATGAAGTCTGAAGGAGAGAGGGAATACGTTTCAATTGTTCCTCTATCTGAGCCAAGAGATTCCTGCAAATAGTGTAGTTGAATTCATCCGCAAGGAGTGCGTTGATGAGGGCTCGATAGTTTAACTTTTGTTCTTATCTGTCCAGAAGTGGAAGTGGTTAGTTGCAGCTGCGCAAGGAGTGTGCAGGTTGAAGGAAGACATCTCAATGGTTAATCTGAGAAAAGCAAGCTAAAGACTGCTGCTGCAGGAGTTGCGCAGAGTATGAAGGATTCAACACTTGAGAAGTTGTTGTATGTCGAGCAGGAGGAGTACGTGAAAATTCCTCTGAAGAATCAGAGTTGAAAAGATCAGGAAGTGTAGCACCTTCATGGTATCGTCAAAGGAGAGAACTGGGAGTTGTGCATGGACGTTTCAAGAACGAGTTCCAAGAGCAGACTTTGTAAGGCAAAGTGCGAGGAGGAACACTTAGTCATTTTTGAGAAATCTCAAAAGAGGAGAAATCGATGGTCAGGATTTGCAGGGAAAATTGGCAAAGTTCCGATAGTCGTCAGATTCTAGTGGAAGATGTGCACGGTTTAAGCCTTAGCGTGCGGGAAAGGACCCAGAGCTCATCGGGACTTGACTCATCGGAGAATCGGAACTTCCGAAGCCAAGAATCTTGTGTATGAAATTGCGATTGGCGAGATCCCGAGAGACTCAGGTTCGTTGATCATAGTAGGGATACGTGGCGCGAGATCCCAGAAAGTTGGGATTCGACATTCGGTATTTTCCCATGCAAAGGAAACGCTACAACTGAAATCACAATCTCGAGATACCTGATAGCGCGACGAGGAGGGGTGACGTGGAGGAGAACGCCCGCACATGCATCGGGGTTTGACACTTCGGGATTCACGGTGTCGTGAGAATCACTGTCAGAGGAATCACGAAACTCCAAAATGCGATAACCTGGCAGTCACAGTGCTGAGTGGAGGACAGGTGTCGGAAGGTCAACCACGGTAGGGAGTTCACGACAGGTGGCATCGACAGATCGTGAAGTCGGAGGTTCACGAGCTGGAGCCGCCAAGTTTAGCGTCAAAGTTTGTGAGGTCGCGAGAGGCGATATCTTGGAAACCATCGGTTAGTGTGTGGGGCCCGGAGCGCAGTAAAGGAGGATAGGTGGCATAGAAAGTCGGGGATCGGAGATCCCAGAGGCGTGAGTTCTACACTGTTCGAACTCGCAAATTCTGAAATTCCGATAGGAAGGGAGGACCGTGGTCTCGTGGTTAGCGGTCGCATGTGAAAGAATAGCCAGAGGGGCTAAGGGTCACGAGAGTACCATCGGAGATCGGGAATCGGGGGTTCATAAAAATAGTGACTCACGACTACGTGGGTACTGATTTCTTGACGGGGAAAATTCCTGAGAAGGAGTAAGGAAGCCGTGGGCGAGTAGTCATCGAGGTTCAAGGATTTACAAGACCCGATTTCGTGAGTGCAATACTCGCGATCTAGCGAGGTCCAAATTTTCGATTTCAAGAAGGGAGGTCATACAAAGCATCCTGTGGGTGCGAAGAGGTCCCGATAAGGGATTTGAGGAGCACACTAGCTCTTCAGTCTAGTGAAGAAGAAGGTCATGGTGGTAGCGGACGTGCCGGGTGGCACATGCTGCATCATGTCAGGTTCTTCTGCACCTTCAAACCTCTAAATGTGCGATAGGCATGGTGAGACTCTGATCCAACAATCCGCACTTGACCTGGATCCTATGGCTGTCCTCGCGATTTTTCCACTCGCGACTTGGAGCACCCAATCTTTGGGCTCTCACCTTGCGAACCTCTGAGTTCGTGAGATCCCTTGATCTCTACCACCTGTCCTCCTTTGATGGACAACTTATATTCTTTCATGACTTTGCCACTCGCGACCTCGCGAATCTTGATGCAAAGGTTTTAAACCTTCAACTCGTGAATCCAAAAAATGCGATTACACGAGTGATTTCTTCCACGGTCTGATTTCTCCCATGCTTTCACTTAGAAAAACACTTACCATAACCTCCTTGCTCTTCTACAAGATCTGACATCTCTCAAAACCTCGTGAATTCTCCATGGAGAATTCCAACCATTCAATTCCTCCTTAACACTCCTATGAAATGAACAAGTATGCTTTCACGAAACTTGTCCACCAACAAACAACGTCACTGTGCCTTCTTACAACTCTTCAAGGCACTAGCTCTCTTGAGATTTCTCCACAACTTGAGTCTTCAAGAAGACTCCTGCATGCACTCCTTGTGGCAATTCTTCAAATACTTCCAAGTATTTTAACCTCTTCGACTTTGCGCCCTCCTTGCGAAAATAGTCTTTCAACAACTTCGCTCAGGTTTCAAACTCTGAGAATCTACTCGACTAGCGCACCCCTTGCATGGCTCCTGTACTTAACTTGCACTTCTGCAAGAATGAGAACAATTTTATCCCTCCTGAGCTTATAGATATGAACTCTGACTTCTGTCAACGCACACCTTGCGGACAATTTCATTGCACTCCTTGCAGGAAAACTCTTGCTCAGATAGAGAAACAATTGAAACTCATTCTTTACTCTCCCTTTCTTCAGATTTCAGACTTTCAAAATGAAATCATACATTCACACATCAAATAAAATGCATAACAGAGAGTAAACAAGCATATATCAATCAACATGTGCAACACAGAAATAAATTGGACACCATGAGTCTGAACTAAAAATCTTTTTATTAATCCAGAACTTCTGTACATGGGTTTTTTACTCTACATAGCTATCTGCTTCTTCTCTCCTAGGCTCTCTTGATTGATTATGCTGCTAATGTTACAATGATACAAGTGAGGGTGTCTATATCCATTTTTCCTCCAGCTCCTAAAACTGTCTAATCTAAGAATTCAAGTCTACCTACTTAAATTTACTAGCATAAATGCCTCTTAGTCCTTCAGATGAGAGCGGGACACTCAAGTTCTGATTACAATCTACCAGTACTCCCTTTATTAATTGTTTCATTTATTTTTGGCATATCGAACTTCAAAACATTTGAAACAATTCATCATGTGCCAAAATGCATTGGCGCTTGCCCCACGCTCGCTTGACGTTGGAGATGCTTCTACATCATACTCCCTCACTTGAAAATTTTCATGGGCTCCTATCCATGAGCTCTCACATGGTATGTCCATTCTTCTGGATCTCTGTTTCATTTTCCCAGCTGACATCTTCAACTGGATGTCCCTTCCACTTGACCAAGTATTCAAAATATTCCCTTCTTCTGGTCCTCTTGCTAACTCTTTCATCCAGTATGCTTTCCATCTGTGGCTTCTCTACAACTGACATCTGTTTAGTCCACTGAACCTCTGGTTGTTCACTACCTACTTCTGCTTCCTCATCTTTGTAAGGGTACAAATCTGAGATATTGAATATCGGAGAAATTGTGATCCCCTCGAGTAATTCAATCTCATAAGAATTTGCCCCAAATTTCTTCAAGATCTTACATGGTTCGATCTTCTTCCTCTTCAGTTTGTTATATGTCCCCTTCCAGAATCTTTCCTTTCTTAGATGTGCCAGAATCAAATCACCAACCTCAAATTGAAGTTTTATGATGTCTCCTGTCTTGATCTGCTCTGCGCTTATACTCTTGGCTTGAATTTTTCAATCGCTCCTTTACTTGGCTATGAAGTTCCTTCATCGCTTCTACGAAATCCTCTACACTAGCAGTTCTTATCTCATCCCTTTCTGAATCCCTTAATTCCGAAACTCTTCTTGGCTGCATTCCATAAACAATTTGGAACGGACTCTGCTCTGTGCTTCTATTGATTGAATCATTATAAGAAAATTCCGCCTGTGAAAAAATATTGTCCCACTGACTATGGTGTTCTATCACCAAGCTCCTCAGCAAGTCTCCCAAACTTTTGTTCACAACTTCTGTCTGTCCATTCGTCTGAGGATGATATGCTGAACTGAACAACAAGTTTTTTGCTAGATTTTTCCATAAGGTTCTCCAGAAGTGTCCCACGAACTTGGTGTCTCTATCCGAAACTATGCTCCTTGGTAAGCCGTGAAGTCAAATGACTTCTTTGAAAAACAGATTCGCAATGTGAGTTGTGTCACTGGTTTTCTGACACAGTATGAAGTGTGCCATCTTAGAAAATATATCCACCAACACAAAGATCGAGTCAAGCCCTCTTTGTGTTCTTGATAGCCCGAATATGAAGTCCATGCTTACTGCTTCCCATGGCCTCTCAGGTATGGGTAACGGTTGATAAAAACTTGCATTCTGCCTCTTCCCTTTTGAATGTTGACAAATTCTGCATCTGTCCATGAATCTTTTGACATTTTCTCTCATTCCTGGCCAAACATATGACTTGTTTAACTTTGAGAACGTCTTTTCATGACCAAAATGTCCGGCCAATCCTCCACTATGTTTCTCCTTCAACAAATTCTCCCTCATGGAGCATTTTGGAATACAAAGTTGATTACCCTTAAACAATAATCCTTCCTAGATCATGTGTTCTGTCCATTGACTCCTATCCCTGAGAATTGGATTCTCAGTTGCTTCATACGCCTCTTTAAAATATGGATCATCTCTGTACATGTCCCTGAGATCATCAAAACCGAGTGTTTTGACTCTGAACTCTTGCAACAACAAACATTTTTGGCTCAAAGCATCAACAACTTTGTTAGCAGTTCCAGAAATATGTTTAATTACAAAAGTAAAATTCTGCATGTATTCAACCCATTTAACATGTCTTTGGTTCAAATTCTTCTGTTGAGTCACAAATTGCAAAGCATCATTGTCATTGTATAAGACAAACTCCTTCGGGATTACGTAATGCCTCCATTTCTTCAATGCCTGAATAATAACATAGAACTCCTTGTCATATGTGGAGTATTTCACTTTCTCTTCATTCAACTTCTCACTGAATTATGCTATCGGCTTGTCTTCTTGGCTCAAGACTGCCCCTATTGAAAATCAACTTGCATCACATTTTACTTGAAATGTCTTTTTAAAATCTGGCAACACCAAAATTGGTTGTTCTTTGATTTTCCTTTTCAACAATTTGATGTTTTTCTCAGCCTCTTCTGTCCAGTGAAAAGACTTGTGTCTCTTCTTCACTGTGTCCATCATCAGTGCATTAATTCCACTGAAATTCCTAATGAACTTCCTGTAGAAACTAGCCAATCCATGAAAACTTCTCACCTCAAATATACTCTTCGGTGATGGCCAATTCTTAATCACCTCCACTTTATTTGGATCCATCCTCAACTTATATGTAGAAATAAAAAACCCCAAATAAATGAGCTCTGTCTTCATTAATGAGGATTTATTCATGTTTATCAACAACTTCTCTTGCTGTAGCCTCTTCATCACTATAGCCAAATGTTTCATATGCTCTGCCTTTGTTTTACTAAAAATCAGTATGTCATCAAGATACGCAATGACAAATTTTCCGATGAAATCATTCATGACTTCGTTCATCAACCTCATGAAAGTACTTGGCACATTCATTAATTCAAATGGCATAACAATCCATTCATACAACCCTTCGTTAGTATTGAAGGCTGTCTTCCATTCATCACCTTCTCTCATACGAATCTGGTGATATCCACTTTTCAAATCAATCTTTGAAAAAAAATTGGCCCCACTCAAGCAATCCATCAAATCATCTATTCTTGGCAATGGAAATCTGTTCCTGATGGTTATCTTGTTAATTTCTCTCAAGTCATTACACATCCTCCAACCTCCGTCTTTCTTCGGACTAAGCACTGTCGGAACAACACATGGACTCAAGCTTTATCTAACCAACTCTTTGTCCATTAAATCCTGGACCTGTCTTTTGACTTCTTCATTCTCCTGCGACGTCAATATGTATGATACTTTGTTTGGTAAACTAGATCTAGGTATGAGATCAATATGATGACTCACACTTCTGATCGATGGCAATGAACGAGGTAGTTCGTCCACTACTATGTCAGCAAAATCTTCCAACAGTTTCTGAACCTCTTCTGGTAAATCATCTACCCTTGTACTGGTTAAAACAATTTTAGGCTTCCTGACCACAATGAATTGCGGTTCCTCCTTCTTCTTAACCTTTGTAAGAAGTTCCTTCCCACTCATGAGAAGTACAATGTTGCTTACTTTAGGTTTCACCTCTTTGTCCTTAATTGACAACAACATGTGACTTCTCCCATTCTTCTCTAGGGTGTATGTGTTCTTCCTCCCATCATGAATCACATTTTTGTCATATTGCCATGGTCTACCCAGCAATAGATGACAAACATCCATGGGAATAACATCATAGAGTATTTTATCCTTATACCCTCCTATTTTAAATTCAACTAAACATTATTCAGTGACATTTACCTGATGTCCTTTTTGTAGCCACAAAACTCTATATGGACTTGGATGTTCAATAGTCTCCAACTCCAGCTTTTCTACCATCTCTGTAGAGACCAGATTATCTCTGCTACCACTGTCCACAATGACCTTTCATACCCTTTCCTTGGTCTTGCAAGCAGTCCGAAAAAAGTATGTTCCTTTGGACCGAACCCTCCACCTCCTTTTCTGGCGTTAAGAGAACCTTTTGCATCATCAATGATGTTCCGCCTTCAACATCCTTTGCCTCAACATTCTACCTCTGTTCTTCTATGATGTGAGTTTCACCACCTTCTTTCTTTTTGTCTGGACACTCATAATAATTATGTCCAACCTTTCCACATGTGAAGCATTTCACCACTCCACCTCTTCCTCTTCCTCTACCTCTGGTACGAGGAAAAATGTTTCCATCTTCATACTGACCTCTCTGTTCAGTATACTTCCCTCTATGTGAGCTTCCACCTCTCTCAGGTTGAGTCTGAGGTTTGCTCCAATCTTCCTTGGGTTTCTGATTCCTATCTTGGGTAACTAATTTGCCTCTGGGCTGACTTCTACGTCGACCTCTTTGACCTTGTTTTCGTCTCAACTTCTCTTCATCTTTTAGAGCCATCTGATAAGAATCTTCCACCGTTCAGATGGTCATCATTCTCATCTCATCCGGAATTTCATATCATATACCATTCATGTACCTGGCAACTTTTTCATCATCACTTTCGCGATGACCTGCCCTGATGTTCAACCTGTAGAATTCTTCAGTGTACTCCTTCACTAACATCAACTTCTGTGTCAAATTCTGCATTCTTTGAAACAAAGTAATCTGGTAATCCCTGGGAATGAATTTCTCCTTCATCTTCGCGATCATCCTATCCCAACTCTTGATTTTCTGTTTTCCCTTGCAACATCTGTCAACTTGTAGCTCATCCCACCACAATGTTGCATGTCCTTTCAATCTTGTGACAACATGTTTGACCTTTTTATCCTCCTTGACATCTTCATAGTCAAAATATGAGTCCATATCTCTAATCCATTCTAGACGCTCTTCAGCATCCAGGTTTCCTTCATATACTGGAATATCCATTTTTGCCTTAGCACCCATTCTTGCAACAGCCCTAATCATGCGTTCATTTGCTACATCTTCTATTGTAACTTCTTCTCTTTCATGTCCAACTTCATCTTCTCTTTCAGAATCACTGACATCTCCAACACCAGCTATGCACCTCTATGCTATCTCCATGTCCTCAAGTCTGGCACGTATGTCACACATCTCTCTTTCCATGGCTAGATTTGGCAGCTGCCTACCCCTTCCTCTTGGCATTTCCCTTTCCTCTGGCAGATCGAGTGTTTTCCTATCTCTTCTTCTTGGCGGCATGGCTGAGATTTTCTTTCTCTCTTTCCCTGTTTGAAATATGAAAACATAGTCAAGATTTGATACCACAACTGACGTAGACCTATCATCCCTTGGACCAAGATCCGCTCACAGGATCGTTCTGTATCCCCTTGACCTAAAGCAGCTCCTTTCAATTTCCTGCTGAAATATGCAATTTATCGATCCACAGGTCCTTTTTGCAGCTTGCAATCTCACGATTTCGGGAGTCGTGACTCTCGAATCTTCCTCTCCAATCTCAAGATACTCAAGATCGCGAAATGGGTATAACTCTTCTTTCATCAACACCCTCTATGCGTGTCCACCGGCTAAGCTTCATGCAAGCTCCCCTCGCTACTCGGCACTTTGTGAGTTCAAAGGTGGAACTGTTTTTCTCTTATCTCTTGAATCCTTGAGACGTGAGAAGTCAGCGAAGTGTTGACTCCTTCCAATATGTGATGTGTGTCCGTCGATCTATTTCCTAGGCCCACTGTGTGGTTTTGCCACGTGACTCTTATGCCCAACTTCGGCACTTCACGACTTCGCTTTCTGAAGCACTACCTCCATTGTATCCCGACACCCGAAATGATGAGATCCCGAACTCCTCTCTACTTCTTATCACAACTCGCGACTTCGGGACTTTCGGGATAGAAGTCTCGACTTCCTATATGCCGAAATTCCAACACGTCATCAATGTGGGTCCCACAACGGAACTTCCCACCTTTTTGAGTTTCGGACTTTGCGACTTCGTGAATCCTGATGCTATGCTCTCCGTTCTCCAACTCACAAAACCCCGAAATGGTCAACAAAGTTTTGACCTCCGTGTCGACAAGTATGCCACCTGTCCACTATGTGCTGTCAGGTTCTTCTGCACCTTCAAATCTCTGAATGCGTGATAGGCACAGTGAGACTCTGATCCAATGTTCCTCACTTGACCTAGATCCTACGACTGTCCTTGCTCCTCGCAATTTCTCCACTCACGACTTGGAGCACCCAATATTTGGGCTCTCACCTTACGAACCTCTGAGTTCGCGAGATCCCTTGATATCTGCCATCTGTCCTCCTCTGATGGACGACTTATATTCTTTCGCGACTTCTCCACTCGTGACCTCACGAATCTTGATGCAAAGGTTTTAAACCTTCAACACGCGAATCCACGAAATGCGATTACACGAGTGATCCAATGACCATCGTTGGCTTGGATCCCATGGTTTGATTTCTCCCAATCTTGCACTTAGAAAAACACTCACCGTAACCTCCTTGCTCTTATGCAAGATCTGATGGCTCTCGGAACCTCGTGAATTCTCCATGAAGAATTTTGACCGTTCAATTCCTCCTTAATACTCGTGTGAAATGAACAAGTATGCTTTCATGAAACTTGTCAACTAGTAAACAACATCGTTGCGCCTTCTTACAACTCTTCAAGGCACTAGCTCTCTTGAGTTTTCTCCACAACTCAAGTCTTTAAGAATACTCTTGCATGCACTCCTTGTGGAAATTCTTCAAATACTTCCAAGTATTTGAACCTCTTTGACTTTGTGCCCTCCTTGCGACAACAATCTTTCAACAATTTCGCTCAGGTTTCAAACTCTGAGAATCTACTCGACCGACGCACCCCTTGCATGGCTCCTGTGCTTAACTTGCACTTCTATGAGAATGAGAAAATTTTTATCCCTCCTGAGCTTGCAGAGATGAACTTTGACTTTTGTCAACAAACACCTTGTAGACAATTTCACTACACTCCTTGTAGGAAAACTCTTTCTCAGACAGAGAAACAATTGAAACTCATTCTTTACTCTCCCTTTCTTCAAATTTCAGACTTTCAACATGAAATCATACATTCACGCATCAAAGAAAATGCATAACAGAGAGTAAACAAGCATATATCAATCAGCATGTGCAACACAAAAAGATATTGGACACCATGAGTCTGAACTAAAAATATTTTTATTAATCCAGAACTTTTGTACATGGGTTTTTTACTCTACACAACTATCTGCTTCTTCTCTCCTATGCTCTCTTGATTGATTATGCTGCTAATGTTAGGATGATACATGTGAGGGTGTCTATATTTGTTTTCCCTTTGGCTCCTAAAACTGTCTAATCTAAGAATTCAAGTCTACCTACTTACATTTACTAGCATAAATGCCTCTTAGTCCTTCAGACGAGAGAGGGACGCTCAAGGTCTGATTACAATCTACCAGTACGCCCTTTCTTAATTTTTTCATTTATGTTTGGCGTATCGAACTTCAAAACATTTCAAACAATTCATCATGTGCCAAAATAAGTTGGTGCTTTCCCCATGCTCGCTTGACGTTGTCGATGCTCCTGCATCACTATTTAATCCATTCCACACCTTCATAACAATAAACCAATACAACATGCTTACAATGTTGAACTGCAAAATTTATCGACCCTTCCCACCCATCCTATTTCAACTGCACCACTACATGAAACTGATATCAGGTCTGGGAAGGATTTAAGTTCAGGAATTGCAGAAGTCATGGAAGAACATCATGATATGACAACCATGATAAATCAAGAGTGTCAAATCTATATTTAACATTGTTTTCACTCCATCATTTGTTCGCAACATCACTCCATACTTTGACAATTCTTGGCACCATCGTTTGAAGGGAAGATGGTCTCTCATACCCTATTATTTATTAACATGCATTTTTATAATTTGGGTATGTATATACTTGAGGCCTTATTTCGAAAATGGCTCCACTGGAAGTACTCTTATACGTACGCATATTTTATTTTTCCATGTAGAGTAGGTTAGAGTAGAAAATAAAATAAGTACATAAATAAATTTATTTATAAAAAGCATTTTGATTATTGCAATATATTTTGTAGATCAATATGTTGTGATTTCTTTGTGTATGTAGACATATTATAATGAAAATCATATTTCTAGTAACACTCATCATCATTTTCGAAAAAAATGTTTGTTTATCATATTTTATGTCATGTGGGCTTGAGAAAACTACTAGAAACAAAGTCGGTACATTCATGTTTTGAAGGATGAAATGGGAATATTTTTAAAACCTATTTCTATCCTATTTCGCACTTGATGTATATTTTCCAACCCAATTTGAATCACTCAATTTGGATTTGAAACAAAAAAATTATGACCAAAAATTGACAGGGTGTCTAGTAGGCAGCTTAGGGACAGAGTTGGGACAGTCCGTTTTTGGAGGCCTAAATGACTAGATTTTGAAAAATTGTTTCTATGGTATATTCTCTTATGAATCTAGTTTACAAGGAAATTTCAATCACTCAATTTTGATATCGCATGAGAAATCTATGACCAAAATATTGACTGCCTATCATAAATCAACACTCTTACAACTTTGTTTTTCTAACTGTTCACTGGAATATTTGATCCATTAATTCTTCTTCTTTTAAAAAAAATGTTTCTATTGGATATATCCACATGAATTTTCTTTCATATTCAATTTGAATGAGCTAAATCCGTCATCAAACGAAAACGTTATTCTCAAAATATCAACTGTTGGTCTAAGTTGGGAAATAAAAAAATAACTTTGTTTGCAGGTTTTTTTGAGTAAATTTGATATACCATCACATGGAAATTTTAAAAACGTGTTTCTATTGGATATATTTCTCTAAATTCACTTTAATTTGGCGTTGGAATCACTCAAATTGGATAAAAATGAAGAAGTTATAATAAAAACATTGTTGGTCAGTATGGTTAGAGACTGCTCTCCCACAGGTAGACACTCATTTTTTTAGAGGTCCCGGGAGAATAAAGGAGGTTCATTTATGAAAACGTGATTCTTGAAGAAAATTTTAATAACATAAGGGAATTTCATCCAAGCACAATTATTGTCCCTCGAAACAACATTTCTACACTTGAAATCACAGTTGTTGCAACTTAAGTTATTTACTAATTTATTATTTTTCAATAAAATGTTGTTTATTTTCTTATTTCTCTTTTTGTGTCACAGGTGTTGTTTCCTTCAAATTCATGGTTGTTGTTCCTTCATCAAAATAAAATAAAAAATAAAAAAGGGGAAGTTCTTGAGTTTCATGTTGTTGCACTACATCTATCCATTTTCTTCCCCAATCTTATCAAGTGTATGATGGCCTCATATCTAATATCAAAATATCTTATGGTAAGTCTTGTCAAGAATGATTCATTGTTAATTCCTCATTATTTTTTAAAGTGACTATGATTGTTGAATGACTAATCCTTCTCCATGTTACCTTGGTATTTTTTGGGAGGGATTACCACAATCATGCTTGATACTTCATGTTCAAAAGATTATAATGGTGGGTAGTTTTGTTGTTCCCTTTGTTGTTCATTTCAAATGAATGATTGTTGTTCCATTTTCTGTTCATATCAAAGGAACGATTGTTGTTCCCTTTGTTGTTCATATCAAAGGAATGATTGTTGTTCCCTTTGTTGTTCATCTCAAAGGAACAATTGTTGTTCCCTTTGTTGTTCATCTCAAAGGACCGATTGTTGTTCCCTTTGTTGTTCATTTGAAAGGAATGATTGTTGTTCCCTTTGTTTTTCATCTCAAAGGAATGATTGTTGTTCCCTTTGTTTTTCATCTCAAAGGAACAATTGTTGTTCCCTTTGTTGTTCATATGAAAGGAATGATTGTTGTTCCCTTTGCTGTTCATTTCAAAGGAATGATTTTTGTTCCCTTTGTTGTTCATTTCAAAGCAATGATTGTTGTTCCCTTTGTGAACATTGTTATTTTTTCGACATTTATGGGTCTTTTTTTTTTTTCTTCTTATTCTTGGTGAATGAGAAATATTTTTTAATGTTCTAGGTCCTCTTTGACATAATGATTGAGAAGTCAATTTATCTTGGTTTATTTATAAACATAATCTTATTTTTAAGGAATAATTATTCAAAGATGATTTCATCATGCCAACTTTCAACTTTCTTAAATTGTCAAGTCCTTGATTTTGTAAAATTTATGATGATTCCCACAAAATTGTATTTAAATATTTCTGTTATTATCTAATGAAATGTTCCTCAAACTCAATATTAGTAAAGAAAATTAGATTTACCAATAGTAATTTGAAGGTTCTTAGTTTTTGAGAATCAAAATTACCCAAGTTGAAAATATTTATTATAAAATGTTTTACGCCATCCCTGGCTCTTAAGGAGACGACATGTCACCCCATCTATTAAGTAATCTTTTTTAGATTAAAAATAAACATAGTTGAATTTTAAACATAAATAGTAAATTGAAGGATAGTAGGTCTCTATTGGAAGATTGATTGTTGTCATTGATGTCAACCCTAGTCATGGGTTTTGGATTGCAAGATTGATGAAGGTATTTGGACATGAAGGACAATGCACATGCATATACAACACCCATGGATGGATCGTATACATCATGTTGTTTCCGGTGGTATGTGGCACATCACGTGGATCCTCGTGGTTGAGGAGAAATGAATTTTTGAAGATGACAAAGTGAATTGAAGAAGGAAGTACATGTAGTCCCTGAAGATAATTAAAGAAAATAATTACAAAATAAGAAAGTGTCAGGTCAGCCCTAATGTTAAAAGGAAGTGACATAAATGGTATAAATACAAATCATTATACATTCATTTCACACAAGTCAAATTTCAAAGGAAATCAGAAGTAAAGAATGACAGATTTCAAGGGAGGATGAAGTCTTTTGGTGATCTGTCCTAAGGTATGTTATTTTCAGGTCATCTTACCATTTTCTCCATAACCTGTTTTCTAGAACGATTGAGATCGTGAAATTGATATGGTATTGAGAATACATATCAAGGTACATATGGTAAAATTTTCATCTCTTGATTCGCTATAATTATGGAGATACACTCTGTGGAAGATAGGGTTTTTGACTAGTCTTGAAGCTAGTCAATAAACAGGTGTTCCGGGTAAAATAGTCATAACTTATTCATAGAGAATACAAATGACGTGGGACAAATTGCATTGGAAAGAGTATATAATTTAGTTTCTTTTGTGTGAGTTTCAGAATCTGATGTTAAATATTGAGAGCGGGGCATTCTGTACAAGTTCGGTCTCCTGAATAAACCAGAATTGAACAAGGTCTACAATTCTCTCTATAACTTCTAGTTTGGGGAGGATTCAAGAAGTGAAACTTGGAGAAGTTTTAGAGAATAAATTGAGTAATATTATCTACAGGGTTAGAGTATTCAAAGAATTGATTAATTGTATAAATTGAAGAAGTCTCAGGAAGCATTATCAGGTTCTATGTGATGGCTGGTTAATGGTGATGATTTAATGTGAAGTTTTATTATCTCTCGTATATTATTGGGTGGAAGGAAGGGGCAAGGATGGAGAGTTCAAATATCTCTTGATATTGGAGGATTGTATCTTCCTCTTGGAGTTTTATCCCTCCCTTTACATTTGGACGTTGTAGCTACCTTTGGAAGTCATTACTTCCCTTGAACAATAACTATTGATTATTTCTCATATATTGTGCATGGTGTACTATGGTGTATTGGTGTAACTCTTGTACTATTGTTCATTTCTCATTAGATATAATTGAATGGTTTAAGTATAAGTTGAAAAATGTTTTAAATTGTACTTGATACTGATTCAACCCCATCTCAGTATCAACAATTGGAATCAGAGTGGGTTACCTTCAGTATAGTTTAACCACTGGAAGGAAGATCCTATGCAGAAATGGAAGACAACATTCCAAATGGGATTCCACCATTTGATGGAAGCAATTTTCAATACTAGAATAATAGAATGGAAACTTACTTGAAAACTCTTGGGCCAGATGTTTGGTTCTCAGTTGCGTTAGGATACAATGCTTTGAAGAAACCAAAGACTACAGCTCATAAGGAAGAAGAAAGGAACAACAAACTGACAATAGATACCATCCTGGATGGATTAACAAATTCAGGGAAATCCAAGGTGGGATCATGTGCATCAGCAAAAGAGCTTTGGGAAAAGCTACACGACCTTTATGCAAGTGAAGAATCATAAGAAGAAGAAGAAATTGAAGAAGATTACAACATCTCAGATTTAAAAGAAGAAAATAGAGGTCAGTTCTTTTGCTTTAATTGTGAAGGAGTAGAATTTGAATGTCCTCATCCAAGGATTGAAAGAGATGACAATGAAGAAGAAGAAAATCATGTGATTCAACAAGAAGATGAGAATCTTAAAAAATTGAAGCATGTTGAGATTGAAAATAGCAAGCTCAAAGACACACATAAAAAACTAAGAAGTGAATTGGGTAGTTATGAAAAGACAGTTGTAATCTTAAAGGAACAATTAGAAGACTTTAAGAAATTAAGAGAAGAAACCATTTCCTTGAAAACTCTACTCGAAAAAGCAAGAAGAATAGCAGAAGTAAAGAAGGTCCAAATGATAAAGAAAGAAGAAGATTGTGAGAGACTTGAACAAGAAGTTGTCTCATTAAGGAAGAGCTTAAGAAACTCTGAAGTGCCAGAAGAATTAAAACATCTTGGATGCATGGCTAAAGCTTCATACAAAGAAGATGAAAATACCAACAAGAAGGTTAAAGAAAGAGCTACACAGACAGTGGATGAGAAGTGGACTAGGATACCAGAAAGAAGGAATGATTACAAAAGAGATGAATATCCAAGAAGAGCTCCTACCTTTAGGAATCAAAGAAGCTTCAATAAGTATGAAGGACACTATAGAAGAGTAAATCATGAACCCGGATAGACTACATCAAAAAGAAGGTCACTTACTCCCAGGTATCAATTTTTTTTTCTTGGTCATTGCTATACTTGCAAAAATGTTGGACATAAGGGAATTAATTGCAGAATCAATGAAAGGAACAAATATGCAAGAAACATGAATGGTGTAAACAGAAGATATGGAAATAATCGTGGATTTGTCAACAAAAGTTATAATTCATTTTACCCATTGATGGACAAAAATATTGTATGCTACAAATGAAATTATCTTAGTCACAAAGCACTAGATTGCAGATATATGAATGAAGATATCCCTATGCCAACCACATTATGGAGAAGTAAAGAGATTCCAAACAATGAAGATTTTCGAATAACATTAACTGCTGAAGAATGTAAAGAAGAAGATGAATGGTACATAAACAGTGGATGTTCTTTACACATGACCAGGGATCAAGACAAATTCATCATCTTGAAGAGAAAGGGTGGCAATGTTGCATTTGGAGACGACTCATCTGCAAAAATACTTGGAGAAGGTGTAGTAGAGATTGGAATAAAAAATGTAAAAGAAAAGAATGTTCTATTGGTTGAAGACTTGAATCATAATCTACTCAGTGTTAGTAAAATGTGTGATCAAGGATACACTCTTACGTTTGACTCCCAAAAATGTAAAATCAGAGAAAATAACTCAAGAAGAT
>ML792739.1:603998-617943 GCA_009831015.1 Picea engelmannii
TTTAAGGATAAATTCGTGAGTGCGGACACAGACCAATCTCCCCAGATCCACCTGGATCTGGAACAAAATGTGACAGAATACTACTCTTTCCCTAGATCTAGCTATTGAACGAACTAAGAGAAATGGATAGTGTACATACCTTACAAATGCTCTCCTTTAATCTCTGTTGTTCCTTGCTCTGCTCCGATGCTCTTGTGTCGTCCAATCACAACAACACAAACCAATCACAGCAAAGGCATTAATATATTCAATACCTAGTCTATACATGTGATCAAGGAATCATGTAATAAGATGACATCATCATTATGGGAAAGGGGCATATTCATGTATTGCATTAACTGAAAGAGAAATATACAACCTGAGCCTTGATGTTGTAGATATCCTTTCGATGGCTCTTGGCTCTGACACACACACTTGCTCATGCAAGAAGAAAATCAACTACTCATGATGACCTTGTTGTTGTCTCTATCTGCTGCAGCATCAATTCTCCATACAATAATGCACCAATTCTTTAATATATTTTTCTAGCTTGCCAACTTCTAACTTTTTCCATAAGCAATCTTCTCAATATATAAGAGAGGATAGCTTGGTTACTTGGATAGGGAATGATCCCAAGATATTTGGAAAGTCAGTATTTTGCCAACCATTCGAAAGCCAACTCACCCTTATAGAAGATTCCTTCTAGAAGAATCGAGAACTTATTCATTTTCCTCCTTTAGAAACATGTTCTCACCTTAACTATTGACACAGTGCGAGAAGTTCGCAGTCAAGCTGAATGCAGCCTGCGGGAATTATGGATTCTCGCAGGAGAGTATATATGCAGCCTGCAAACTATTTTCAAAATATGATTTTGAGAAAATGACAAGTGTAACCTTCTTCAGGAAAAATTTCTTAATGAAGAGTTTGATCTTCCATTATCATGACATAATCATAATATCATCTCGATAACCAAAAATGTGGATAACAAACCCTAGTCATGGGTTTTGGACCGCAAGACTGATGAAGGTATTTGGACATGAAGGACAATGCACATGCATATACAACACCCGTGGATGGATAGTATACAACATGTTGTTTTCGATGGTATGTGGCACGTCACGTTGATCCTCATGGTTGAGGAGAAATGAATTTTTGAAGATGAAAAAGTGAATTGAAGAAGGAAGTATATGTAGGCCCTGAAGATAATTAAAGAAAAGAATTACAAAATAAGAAAGTGTCAGGTCGGCCCTAATGTTAAAAGGAAGTGACATAAATGGTATAAATACACATCATTATACATTCATTTCATACAAGTCGAATTTCAAAGGAAATCAGAAGTAAAGAAAGCCGGATTTCAAGGGAAGATGAAGTCTTTTGGTGATGTGTTCTAAGGTATGTTATTTTCAATTCATCTTACCATTTTCTCTATAAAAAAAATTCTATAACGATTTAGAAGGTGAAATTGCTATGGTATTGAGAAGACATATCAAGGTACCTTTGGTAAAAGTTTCAGCTCTTGATTTTCTAAAATTATGGAGATACACTCTGTGGAAGATAAGGTTTTTGACCAGTCCTGAAGCTAGTCAATAAATATGTGTTCCGGGTAAAATAGTCATAATGTATTCATAGAGAATTCAAATGACATGGGACGAATTGAATTGGAAATAGTACGGACTTTATTTTTGTGTGTGCGAGTTTCAGAATCTGATGTTAAATATTGAGCACGGGGCATTCTGTACAAGTTCGGTCTCTTGAATAAACCAGAATTAAACAAGGTCTACCATTATCTCTATAACTTCTTTTTGGGGAGGATTCAAGGAGTGAAACTTGGAGAAGTTTCAGAGAATAAATTGTGTAATATTATCTATAGGATCAAAGTATTCCAAGAATTGAATAATTGCATAAATTGAAGAAGTCTCAGGAAGCATTATCAGGTTCTATGTGATGGTTGGTTGATGGTAATGATTTAATGTGAAGTTTTATTAGCTCTCGTATATTATTGGGTGGAAGGAAGGGGCAAGGATGGAGAGTTCAAATCTCTCTTGATATTGGAGAATTGTATATTCCTATTGGAGGTTTATCCCTCCCTTTACATTTGGAAGTTGTAGCTACCTTTGGAAGTCATTACTTCCCTTGAACAATAACTATTGATTATTTCTCATATATTATGCATGGTGTACTGTGGTGTATTGGTGTAACTCTTATACTATTGTTCATTTCTCATTCGATATAATTGAATGGTTTAAGTATAAGTTTAAAAAGGTTTTAAATTGTACTTGATATTGATTCACCCCCCTCTCAGTATCAACATTCTCATCACGAGGCGACCTACCATGATCATAGGTCCTCACAAAGTGATATTACCACCACTGGCCACCAAGCCAAGGTAATGGCCTTGCATTGAAAACTGAAGGACAAGAGGTCTCATCACGAGAAAACTTGTTCACTTTTGTTAGCTCCCATGAATGGCATCTTTATTAACTAGTTCCCAAGCCAGAACAATGATCTTCAATAGACTTCTAAGTAAATTGAAATGCTCTTGCAACTATATAGTTATTTCTAATAGATGGGACACTGGCATCTGAATGGGATAAAAAGGCATCCTTGTTAAGGCTATGGATGCTTGTTGGCAGTAGTGGCCATGTCTATGGTATATAAGTTAATTCAATACTATGACCTACTTGGTTACCTTGTTTTCTCAAAACTAATTATCGACAAAGCTTAATGTTGCATATATAAAGTTTGCTAGAACTCAGGGTTCTTTGGGTAATATTTAATCAGTTCTTAGATAATGATGCTTATGGTTTATATCTATTAATGTGTTCTATATATTCACTGTACATATCAGGGGCAAAAACTTTTAGGATATTTGAGATTTGAAATTTTGTATCATCTAATCTATCATTCCTTTATTCTAGAAAGATTCATATCTTTCACCAAAGATAGTTGTTTTCCCAATCAGTCACCATTTATTCATATTTTAACAACACTGCTATTATTTTGGGGTATAATAAAGAGGCTTGTTTCTGATTATGAACACCAATAAATTGATCAATCTTGAGAAGAAAATACTAAGATAATTAATTCTCACCATTTTTGTGCCCATAGAAACCAAAGTTGGTGGGTATAGGGAATGTTTTTTGTTCTTGTCATTTTTATCATCTTTTATATTCCCTTTTTATCCATTATTATCACATGGAATTCATAACATGATGATGTCACTTATATATATAATGAGGTAATTGAGGTGATGAATTATTGATTGAGGCTACTAATGAGATGTGTTATAGAAATCTTGATGATAGGACAACTAATCAGTTTGGGAGATGGAAACCACACTACACTTTATGATTACTTGCTTTCAGTTTGCATGGCTTCCATCTTCCACATCACTTTCAACATCAACTCATCCTATAACAACTTCAACCAATATCATTCCATCCATGCCATTCCATGCTTTCATGGAGGTAAAACTTGAGGTAAAATAGCATAAGTTTCTGACTTTATTAAAAGTTTAGGAATATGTCATGAAAAACCACTGAGCATTATTCACTCATATTTTTCAACCATTATTTCCATTTCTTTACCACTCTCCATTTTTCAAAAGAAATCAAAGATTTTAGTTTGGTGGAGGGTATTTTTAATTTCTTTACCTATCAGGACGATGCCATTATATTCTTTCTCACCCATTACTATCCTTATTTATTCCTGAAACCTCCCTTATTCCTTGTTGTTATACACCAAGTTGAGGTTTCAACAATAATTGTAGCAACTATCAGACAATTGGCTTAGGTTGATGGATGGTTGGTATGGATTGTTGGTTTCCATTGATGTCAACTATTGGAGAGTGATATTGTAGATTGATGTCCACTCTTAGTGATTAATGTCAACCCTTGGAGAAAGTATGGTAGCATTTTCCAATAACACAAAGGTTTGGGTAATGGAACAAAGTTTGTTTGATGTAAAGATGACTCATTATTTTCTTGTCATGGTTGATAATAAGTATAGATGGATGAACTCCAAAGTGGTCCCCTTATGGTGAAAGCCCTCACCAGAAGACGCTTTGTGGATTGAGTTATCCTAGAAGTATGGTTAGACAACCCATTATTATTTGTGGAATAATGAAATGAAGGTCAGTGAATTTTTCAGTGCAAATATCCTATATGGATAGTGCTTGTCATGCCATTTCCAGTTTTATGTGGAACGTCACATAACTCCTCATGGTTAGAGAGTTATGGCCAATATGAGAAGTTGGAGAACCCAGGTTTGGGTAATGGACCTAAGTTTGCTTGATGGATAATGGTATGATTTTTTATATATTTGTAGGTAATACTATTATATATGGATATTACATGTCATTCCATTTCTTTTGGTATGTGGAATGTCACATAAATCCTCATGGCTTACGAAGTTGGAGGACCCTCATATGTCATCTAGAAGCCCCAAAAGGTCAAAGTAGTCAAAGTGGTTTAAGAGATTTTAAAAGGTAAATAATAAAGTGAAGTTATCAGTGTAATATAATTCAAATTGAATACAAAATAAATTATTTCAATAATAAATTTAATGGAGAAATTAGATGTGGGTTAACCCTAAAATAAGGAAAGTGGGCAAAGTGACCTAGAAGATGTTTTTATGTAAGATACTTGGAGAGTATAAATAAGAGGTAAAGCTCTCTCATTTGAGACACACTTGAGAATATTGAATACCTATAGTTTTCTGAGGTAACCAGAGGATATATAAGCCAAATTTCCAAGGGAAGGTGAAGAAAAGAAGGTCGGAATTCAAGGAAGGATAAATTCTTTTTATGATGCTTTCTAAGGTGTTTCGAGTAAAAACATCATAACTTATTCATAAAAGATCCAAATTCAGTGAGACAAAATGTGTTAGTTAGAGTACAATCTGTAGTATGATTTGTAATAGGTTTAGATCGATTCAAAAAATATTTCATGTGAGGCACACTCTACAAGGTCACTCTCTAGAATAAGCCAAAATTCAACAAGGTATGTCATTTTTGCTATAACTCCTTTTCTGAGAGGTTCCATGTAATGAAACATGGAGGAATTGCATAAAACACACTAAAGCAAATTGTGTATCTGTTTCATATCTTTATTCATTAAAGGTACACATTTATGATTATTTCAAGTTAGGGTTGTTGACTAATCCAAAACTAGTCATGTGAGATTAAAGAAAAGTTTGATGAAAATGATAGTTTCTTGTTGTTTAAAGTTAAGGAAGGTTTGCAGGTATGTGATCATATACACTAGGTCTATTACAGAGTTGTAAATCATATTTGGATGATGAAACTGATGAGGACTTTTGGTTGAGGTACATGGTTGAGACAAGTAGTTGATGAGTTAGCACATACATGAGGTGTATAGTTGATGATGTTGGTACATATTGATGAGTCATATTTGATGAGTACTTGAAACATGATTGGTACAGGTTGGTGCATGGTGGTTTCACTTTTTTATGGTACAGATTGATTACAGATTGTTTGGTATAGATTGATTACATATTTTTTGGTACAAGTTGATGCATGTTTGATGCATGGTTCAGGTTTATTGGTATAGGTTTACATCGATATATCTCACAGTGATAGTGTGACAATGGTTTCATCATTCTACTTCTACTTTAGGGAAATTGGACGGGGAAAGGAAAAGTGGTTGTAGCCACCTTTCGATTGTAGCCAGAGAACATAGGGGGTTGTAGCCTCCTTCTGGTTGTAGCCAAAGAATTGGGGAGTTCGAGTTTCCCTTAGGTTGTAGCCTGAGAAACTAGGGGGGTGGAGACTCCTTCGAGTTTCAACTGGAAAACAAAGGAAGTTGGTGCTTCCAATGAATGTAATTCATCAAGACATATAAGAAAAAACATTATGCGGTTTTCTCCCGATTTGGGTTTCCATGTAAAAAACTGGTGTACTGTGTATGTGTGTGATTGTTCATTTCTTATTGTTCATTATTGGATAATAATTATACATTGATATAACACTTGGATTATTTGGAGAAAAATAATTATAATTACGTTATTACTGATTCATCCCCCCTCTCAGTAATCCAACAATTGGTATCAGAGTGAGGTTCCTTCAGGAAACAGTTTAACCACTAGAAGGAGATCATCATTTATTTTGAGAATGGAGTACCAATGTTTAATGGTCAGAATGGTTTTAAGTATGAGATGTGTAGCAAAAGGAAGGAAGTATTTTTACAAGCATAGGGACATTATATTTGGCTATCAGTTGTTACAGGATATGATAGTTCAAAAAGGGCAAAGACTACAGCCAAGAAGGAATTGAAGAAGAATAACAAAATAGCAATGGATTTCATCTGGGAATGATTACCTAAACTGATAAGAGAAAAGGTTGGTAAATGTTCATAAACCAAAGAAATTTGGGATAAGTTGCATGACATATATTATCCACCCATCGTAGATTCAAAAAATTTCAAAGAAGATGTAGATATAGAACAAGAAGAAAGATGCTCATCATGTTAGATAGATTCAGAAGAGGAAGAGTATGATGAAGAAGAAGTTGATTACAGAGAAAAAATGATCAATGCAATTAAATATCTAAGTAAATAAAGGGAAGAAAACAAGTCATCCAAGAAATAATTGATGAAGAAAAAGAAAAGTGTTCAATGTTCTGAAAAAGATCAACATGTTATCAAGAATTTAAGAGCTCAACTAAAAGAGGCCAGAAGAATTGAAGAAACTCTAGAATATCAAAAGAAATGTTTAGAAGCCAACATAGCAGCACAAAAGTAAGAAGCAGAAAGGAGAGAAAATATATTAATGGATCATCTCAAGGAAATAACCAATGACTTAAACCAACATGAGGAAGAGTTTGGTCAAGAAGAGAGAAGATTGGAAGAAGAAATAATTACATTGAAAATCCAACTTGAAGAAGCAAAGAGAACATAAGAGGTCATGCAGTATGAGATAATGAAGAAAGAAGAAGAGGTTGAGAATCTTGAAGAAGAAGTTGTCACACTAAGAGTCAAAATTGTCAAGATCAACAAGAATGTTGAAGAGACATAAACATCCACATCAGTTGTAGAGAATGAAGAGAAACACTCTATGTTGCTAGAAAAGAAGAATAAAGAAAATAGAAAGAGTTATGCAGAAGTACTCGAAGGAAGGAATCATGGCCAACCAGAATCTAAGAAAACTATTGAAGATACATTTTCAATAATACCATCCATGTTCAAGCCACCAAGAAGCTTCAATCATGATCATGATCAGTCAAGGAAAAAATTCAGAAGGACTACGCCTCAAAGAATATCATTCACTCCCAGGTATGAAAATTTATTTTATGGTCATTTTTTTTATTGTACTAACTTTGGACATAAGGTTGCAGATTGCAGGGATTATAAAAGATTTTTTCAAGCATACCGTGCCTATGTAGTCACACATAACATTGAGTGTTACAAATGTCATAAATATGGACACATAGCGAGTGATTGTAGAAGCATGATCGATACTTCCATGAAAGATAATATTGATATCAGATATAAGAAAGTATGGATAATAAAACAAGAAGAACAGGTGAAGAAAGGCCAGGTACCAAAGATCGCAAGATTGGAAATAAAATGAAATGAAGAAAATTCTACAGAGAAAATGAAAGATGTCAGGTACAAAAAGGTTTGGAAAATAACAGAAAGAAAAGAAAGACAAGTAAATAAAGAACAAGTTCAATAGATTGTACTTTCAGGCATTGTAGTGAAAGATGAATCCACAGAACGAAAGAAAGAAGTCAGAGCTCAGAGAGATAATGAATCTACCAATGAAGATGATGATGAATCTACCAATGAAGATGATGATGAATACACATCAGAGAAGGAATTGTTCTGAGCCATCCGGATTAGAGACTCCCAAGCAATATGAAGATTAGACAGGGGGAGTCTATGTGATAGCTGTGACAGACCAAAGAACAATTCTTCAAGCAGCTTGTAGAGTTTGAGAAGACATTTTTAGAGAAATCAGTTAGCAGAAGTACAATTTGATAGATTAATCAAGACTTCATGATAGTATAGTGATAAATGGGTCAGCATTATGGACAATTGCACAAATAGAGTCTTGGACAGTATGGACAATGATGGATTTGTAAGAAAACTTAGCAGGTTTGGATAGATATATGATAGTGGGCGACATAATGGATTCATAGATTGGTTCAGAGAGTGGTTCAAAGAAAAATGAGCATTATCATAATGGATGACAATTACACAGGAAATGGCTCGAACAATGCTAATGGATTCCAAATTGACAGATATTTTTTGGACACATGCAGTGCATACATCAATTCACATTCAAAATAGAGTAATGCCCATAAACAACAATGACAAAACTCCCTACGAATTATGAAAAGGAAGCACAGACAACAACCTCTACATCAAGGTAACTCAAGGTAATATTTTATTAATTGAAATTTATGTTGATGATATTGTTTTGGAAGTACTAATGATAGGTTAAGCCAGAAATTTGCAAAGGATATGTAGAATGAATTTGAAATTTCATTACTTGGAGGAATATCCTTCTTTTTGGGTCTTCATATATGTCAAAGAAACCAAGGAATTTTTATTTATCAAACTAAGTATATCAGAGAAAAGCTAAAGAGGTTTGGGATGGAAGATTGCAAACCAATTACCACTCCTATGCAAATCAATTGCAAGTTGAACAAAGATGATGATTCAAATTCTACAGACCATAGGCAATATAGTTCAATGATTGGCAGGTTACTATATGTGACAACGTCCAGACAAGATGTAATGCAGGCAGTTGGATAGGTGGCACGATTTCAAACAACACTAAAGGAATCACATGTATTAGCAGTGAAGAGGATTTTCAGATATCTCAAATGAACATAAGAGTTTGGATTATGGTATCCAAAAGGAAAGAATCTATCACTTATTGCCTACACAGATGCAGATTGGGCAGGTTGTATTGATGACCGACGAAGCACCAATGTAGAAAAGTTCTACTTGGGTGAGTGTTTAGTATCATGGCTAAGCAAGAAACAATCATCAATATCTTTATCTAAAGTCGAGGTAGAGTATATTGTAGCAACATCATGTTGTACACAGGTTCTTTGGATGAAACAAAATCTAACAAATATACAGGTTGAGTATGATAAGCCCATTCCAATCTATTGTGATAATACAAGTGCCATCAATATCTCAAAGAACCCCGTAATGCACTCCAAGATGAAGCACATTCCAATCGTATCACTTTCTACAGGAGCGGGTTGCATAAAAGAACATCAGAGTTGAGTATGTGGGAACAAAAGAACAAGTGGAAGACATCTTTACACAACCACTTCCATGGGAAGCCTTTGAATATATTTGCCAAAGACTAGGAGTAATTTCTACTACAAAATGAATAATTTTGAATGCTTATCTTATATGTCTTATATGTACATGAGGAAGAACCATAAATAGGACAAAGGGGAAGAGATTTATAAGATGCAAAAGGTAAATGTTTGGAGAGAGAGCATAGAGGCATGTTTCCAAGGGGAGCGATTGTCACAAGGGAAGAATGAGCGATATGACTTCAGAGTGATACCCTTTATCAAAGGGGGAGATATTATTCATATGAAGGGAAAGATATTAATCAGAGGATTATAAACACAAAGAAAAATCAAAGGTGTGTAGATAGGGGGAGCAGCCCCAAGGAGAGTTCAGTTAGGGGAAGAAGCCCCAAAGGAAGATACCCTTTTCCATTGATGTCAAAGGGGGAGAGATAGAAACATTGATAAAGAGTATAAGCATGAATGATATCATGACTAAGTGTTTCCATCAATGTTGGTGTTGCCATCAATGCCAAAGGGGGATATTTTTAGACAATTGGATTAAGTTGATGGATAGTTGGTATGGATTGTTGTTTTTCATTTATGTCAACTATTGGAGAGTGATATTGTAGATCGATGCCAACCGTTAGTGATTGACGTCAACCCTTGGAGAAAGTACAATAGTGAATTTCAGTAGCACAAAGGTTTGGGTAATGGACCCAAGTTTGTTTGATGTAAAGATGACTCATTATTTTCTTGTCATGGTTTATAATAAGTACAAATGGATGAACTCCAAATTTGTCCCCTTATGGTGAAATCCCTCATGGGAAGACGCTTTGTGGATTGAGTTATCCTAGAGGTATGGTTAGAGAACCCATGCTTATTTGTGGAATAATGATATGAAGGTCAGTGAATTTTTCAGTGAAACTATCCTATATGGATAGTTCTTGTCATTTTATTTCTGGTCGTATGTGGAATTTCACATAACTCCTCATGGTTAGAGAGTTATGGCCATGAGAAGTTGCAGAACCTAGGTTTGGGTAATGGACCCAAGTTTGCTTAATGGATAATGTTATGAGTTTTGATATATTTGCAGGTAATAGTATTATATATGGATAGTGCATGTCATTCCATTTCTGGTGGTATATGGAACGTCACATAACTCCTCATGGTTTGAGATTTATGGCCTTACGAAGTTGGAGGACCCTCATATGTCATCTAGAAGCCCCAAAAGGTCAAAGTAGTCAAAGTGGTTTAAGAGATTTTAAAAAGTAAATAATAAAGTGAAGTGATGAGTGTAATATAACTATAATTGAATACAAAATAAATTATTTCAATAATAAATTTAATGGAGAAATTAGAAGTGGGTTAACCCTAAAATAAGAAAAGTGGGCAAAGTGACCTAGAAGATGTTTTTAAGGAAGCTATTTGGAGAGTATAAATAATTGGAAAAACTCTCTCATTTGAGACACACTTGAGAATATTGAATACCTATAGGTTTCTGAGGTAAACAAATGATATCTAAGCCAAATATTCGAGGGAAGGTGAAGAAAAGAAGGCCGAAATTCAAGGCAGGATAAATTCTTCCGATGATGCTTTCTAAGGTGTTTCGGGTAAAAACGTCATAACTTATTCATAACAGATCCCAATTCCATGAGACTAAATGTGTTGGTTAGAGTATAGTTTTTAGTATTATGTGTAATAGTTTCATATCGATTAAACAAATATTTCTTGCGAGGCACGCTCTACAAGGTCGCTCTCTAGACTAAGCCAAAATTCAGAAAGGTATGCCATATTTGCTATAACTCCTTTTCTAAGAGGTTCCAAGTAGTGAAACCTAGAGGAATTGCATAAAACACATTGAAGAACATTGTGTATCAGTTTCATATCTTTATTCATTACATGTACAAAGTTATGCTTATTTCAAGTTAGGGTTGTTGACTAATCCAAAACTAGTCATGTGAGACTAAAGAAAAGTTTGATGAAAATGCTAGTCTCTTGTTGTTTAAAGTTAAGGAAGGTTTGCAGGTATGTGATCATACAAACGAGGTCTATTACAGATTTACAAATCATATTTGTATGATGAAATTGATGAGGAATTTTGCTTGAGGTACAAGTTGGTTACATGGTTGAAACAAGTATTTGATGAGTTGGCACATACATGAGGTGTATAGTTGATGTTGTTGGTACATATTGATGAGTCATAGTTGATGAGTACTTGACACATGATTTGTACAAGCTGGTGCATGGTGGTTTCACTTGTTTATGGTACATATTGATTACAGATTGTTTGGTACAGGTTGATGCATGGTTCTAGTTTATCGGTACAGGTTTACAATGGTATATCTCACTGTGATAGTGTGAAAATGGTTCCATCATTCTACTTCTACTTTAGGGCGATTGGATGGGGAAATGACAGGTAGTTGTAGCCACCTTCCAGTTGTAGTCAGAGAATATAGGGGGTTGTAGCCTCCTTCTAGTTGTAGCCAGAGAATTGGGGAGTTGGATTTTCCCTCAGGTTGTAGCCTGAGAAACTAGGGGGTTGGAGCCTCCTTCCAGTTGCAACTAGAAAACAAAGGAATTTGGTGCTTCCAATGAATGTAATTCTTCAAGACATATAAGAAAAATAATTTTGTGGTTTTCTCCCGATTTGGGTCTCCACGTAAAACACTAGTGTATTGTGTATGTATGTGATTGTTCATTTCTTATTGTTCATTATTGGATAATAATTCTACATTGATATAACACTTGGATTATTTGGAGAAAAATGACTATAATTACGCTATTACTGATTCACACCCCCTCTCAGTAATCCAACAACAACAACCTCGATTTCTTTTCTAGTTGCATGCAGACATGCTAATTCTTCAGTTTGGGGGAGGATTTGTTATGCATGATGGATGTTTTCTCATTTCTTCCTAATTTAAGGCATACAATTTCACTTTCATATAGTGCATAAATGGATTTTCGGACAACTTGAATATATCATTAATATGTACAAATCCAGAAAATATCAAGTTAAATCAATTTGTAAAATTTCAAAAATCATGCACTATCACTTACAACCATTTTTGCTGATATCTTAAAATCCATGCATTAGATTGCTTTGATTTTCTGTATCGAGAAACATTAATATCGTAGAAATCTACTTGCAAAATTTCAGCAGGATCTAATTTTTAGGAAAAGTTTGTTGTTACTTATATCATATTTTTCTACAACTTCATATACATATGATTTAAAGTGAATGTGAAAATTGTTACATCTTCACAAACATTGTTAGAATTGAATAACTATTGTTTTGGGGGAAGAAGTTTTTTTTTTTTTTCTTTTATCATGAGCTGAAGTAAACATCTTGGTTATTGAATCACAATTTGGTTAATATAGAGGCATTGGGTTGCATGATGACATGCAACAAGTTCAGTTTGGGGATATGTTGGGCCACTAAACTATCATTATTTCTACCATTTCTTGACACATATTTCATTCGTTTCTACTGCTCTTTATCACGTCATTTATCATAATTTATCATATAATTCCATTTTATAATTATTTATGCTCTTGTGGGAAAATAATATTTGTTTTCCTTTATTTTTAATAAATTGAAGATTATTATGCATGATTTTGCCGATAATGGTTTATAAATGATTTTTTTGTAAAATCACTCATGATTTTAGCCTCCAAGATCTCTTCTAGGTTGCAAAATTGATTTTTAGTTTATAATCAAATATTCTAACTCAGAAATCCAATGGAATAAAAAGTGACAATTTTTCATTGGATGTTTTGGATAACTGAAGAAGAATCTTGAAAATCTGAGGCATGGGTTTTGTGTATAATGGACTAATCTGAGCAATTTTACCAAATTTGATTTGGATTAAGAGAAACTGAAGGTTCTTTGAAGACAATTTTCTCATATTTGTTTTTGTGGCCATTTTCTAAATTCTTCCATTTGCAATGCCGGATTCGACTTGTTTCAGCTATTGATGATGGAGAGATCTTCCAGATTTGATATTATTTATTCATATTATGTAATCAATCCAACATTTTAATAGGAAATCATTTTGTAATTCATTTAGTTGTAATTTCTCTTTCCCCTCTGTGTATTTAAATGAAAACAGATTAGAGGGAGGAGGGGGGAGAATTATGGAATTGATGGAAAATTATTGAATTTGAGGCAAAGATAAGAACTTCATTCTCATGTAATTATTTCTCTCATATATTTTAATCAAGGAATATGTCCATTGAGTTTTTCATCTATTATTTGTAATTTGATTTGAATTATTTTCAAGGAAGAACTGACTCTTTGGCAGGTGGGCCCACTACCCTGGACGAGGTGATGCCTTGAACATCGAAACTAGTTTAGTTGTGTTCTTGTTTCTTTGAATTTCAATTTATGTTCCTTAAAGAAATTGTATTTTTCTTCAAGTAATTTGTTGGCTACTATATTTTCCAGATTTGATATTTCCTCCAATTTCTAGATTTTATTTAATTTATTTCTCTAGATTAGCATTTGAATTATGTTGGGTGCAAGAAGTTAAATTTCCAATTAAGCAAGGCATTGTTTACTTTAGTGTTGATTCAAGTTGTTTGATTAGCATAACTCTTCTTTCGTGTCACTTGATTTCTGCTTCTTAAATTTAGTATTGATATTTAAGTCTTGCATTTTATTTCTTGTTGAATGAGCTTGATAGT